>CAUYRH010160531.1:0-10558 GCA_963574655.1 Perodicticus potto
TTTCAGAATTTTCTCCTTCATATTAACTTTCGTGAACTTAATTATGATGTGCCTGGAGGATGTCTTATTTGGGTTGGGTCGTGCTGGGGTTCTGAAACTGTCTGCTATCTGAATTTCAGAATCTCTTGGCATGTCTGGAAATTTCTCTTTCATAATCTCATAAAGAAGAGACTGTGTGCCTTGTGACACTACTTCATCATTTTCAGGTATCCCTATGAGGCGAATATTGGTTTTCTTTGAGTTATCCCAGAGCTGTCTGAGAGAATGATCCGTTTTTGCCTTCCATTTCTCTTCTTCTTTGGAAGTTTGAGAGCGTTCCAAAGCTTTGTCTTCCATGTCAGAAATCCTTTTTTCTGCTTGCTCCATTCCGTTACTGAGGGATTCTACTGTATTTTTGAGATCTTTTAGGGCTGCAACTTCTTGTCTCAATGTGTCAATATCTTTCGTCATTTTGTCTTTGAATTCGTTGAATTCTTGAGATATCTTTTGGGTCATCTTTTGGATTACTGCTTGAAATTCTAATTCCATCTTTTTCTCCATTGTGCTGATCTTATTTGCTATCCAGACTCTGAATTCAACTTCTGACATCTCAGCCATTTGCTTATGTGAGTGATCTTGTGCTTCATCTACCTTGTCATTCCTTGGGGGAGTTGATCTACTCTGATTATTCATATTGCCAGAGTTTTTCTGTTGATTTCGCCTCATGATTATTTTTCACTGTTGCCTATGACTGTCCTCAGAGTTGGGGAGGTGTCTCTCCCAGATCAGACCCGGCAGGATTACTATGTTGTTACTCAATCTTTGTAGGGAGTGACCCTGTGTAGCTCCTCTGGGACTGCCCCACCCAGGGAATTCTGGCTGTAGGAGCAGCTCTGGAGTGTGTCACACCCAGATCAAACAGCAGGGCGTGAGATGGGGGCACCCGATTGCCTTTGCAAAGGGAGCCCGTGCCTCCTT
The DNA here is from genome assembly GCA_963574655.1 of Perodicticus potto. Lineage (NCBI taxonomy): Eukaryota > Metazoa > Chordata > Mammalia > Primates > Lorisidae > Perodicticus > Perodicticus potto. The sequence goes on from CAUYRH010160531.1 coordinate 958, forward strand.
TGCAAAGGGGGCATGGGTCATGCAGCCTCCTAGGTTCCTGACCAGACAGGCCAGACGGTGCAGAGGCATAGAGGGTAGGGTAGGAGATGGGTTGTGTGGCTCCCATAGTTCCTGGCCCAGGCAGGCAGGCAGAGGCCTGGCAGGTTCCTGGAGGAGCCCCTGGCTGGTGTGGGTGGCAGGCGAAGGCCCAGCCTGGGGGTTCCAGTGGGGTCCCTGGCCACTGCAGGCCAGGCGGCCAGCCAAGGCCTGGCAGTGTCCCTGGCTGCTGCAAGCAGAGGGCCGAATCCCGGAGGGCATGGACCAGAGCCATGCAGGAGTCCCGGTGGGCGGCAGGCCAAGACAGAGCAGGGCACAGATCACCCGGGGAGGGAGTCCCAGTGGACTTCCTGGCTGCTGTTGGCAGCAGGTCAAGGCCCAGTGGGGTGCCAATTGGGGCTGCCCAGGGGTCCTGGTGGTGTGGAGTTCCTGGCCGCTGTGGGCAGCGGGCCTGGGGCACGGATGGGCAGAGGTCTCGGTGGGCATTGGACTGTGGCCTGGCAGGGCACAAATCGGCACCATGGGATAGTCCCTGCAGACTTCCTGGCCACTGCTGGCAGCGAGCTGAGGCCCTGTAGGGTGCAAATCAGGGGGCACGGAAGTCTTGGCAGAGTTCCTGGCTGGTGGCATGGGCCAAGGCCCAGCTGGGATCTTGGTGGAGTTCCTGGCCTCTGCAGGCAGCAGGCTGAGGCCCAGTGGGGCACAGATAGGAGCTGCGTGGGGGTCCCGGCAGCATCCCTGGCCTTGTGGCTGGCTGGGGCTCAGTGGGGCCCCGAGTCTCTTACCTGGCCGGCCGTCTGATCCGGCGGATCGGGAGAGTGGGCGCTGCTCAAGTCCTTCTCCCTCAGTTTCAGCAGAGGTCAGGCTTCTGGTGCATCAGATAAGGGGGGAAGGGTGTCCTGGAAGTTCAGAATGGTGGAAAACTTTAGTTCAGTTTTTCTGCCTGAAGCTTGGTTTCTGGAAGTCACAGCTTGCCTCAGAGGTGACCTGCGGCTATTGCTTCTCTCTCTCTCAGCTGGGTTCTCAGTCTTTAGCTCACTTGAGCAGTTTCTGCAGGTTATCTTTTCTTTTGGACAGGAGCCTCTGTCAGAAGCTGCTTTCAGTCGGCCATCTTGCCCCTCCCTTGAGAAAATATTTTCAAACTACTCATCTTGCAAGGAATTGATAACTAGCCTACATAAGGATCTCGAACAACTCAATAGGGAAAAAATCACCTGACTAAAAAAGGAGCCAAGGGTCTGAATAGACATCTCTCAAAAGAAGACCTATAAATGGTCAGCAGCTATATGAAAAAATGCTCATCAGTATTCATCAGAGAAATGTAAATCAAAACAATGAGATATCATCTCACCCCAGTTTAAGCAGCCTTTATCAGAAAGGCAATAATGAACGCTGGCAAGAATGTGGAGAAAAAGAAAGGTTTGTACACTGTTGGTAGGAATGTAAATTAGTGCAACCACTATGAAGAATAGCATGGAGTTTCCTCAAAAAAATAAAAATAAAAATAGAGCTACCATAGGACCCATCAATCTCACTGCTGGGTATACATAGCCAAAGTAGAGGAATTCCGCATACCAAAAACATATCTGCACTCCCACATTTATTGCGGCACTGTTCTTTCACTATAGCCAAGATTTGAAATAAACCTAAGCGTCCATCAATGGATGAATGTATAAAGAAATTGTGATACATATACACAATGAAATATTATATATCAACAAAAAGGATGAACACATGCCATTTGCAACAACATGGATAAAACTATAAAACAGTATGTTAAACAAAATAAGCCAAACAGACAAATCTTGCATGTTCTCACTCATATGTGGAAGCTAAATATTAAAAACATGGAGACAGTAAAATGATGGTTATGACAGGCTGGGAAATGTAGCAGGGAGAGGGGATAAAGTGGGGATGGTTAATGGGTGCAAAAATGCAGTTATACATGGTATAGTCACATAGAATGAACAATATTTGATAGCACAGCAAAGTGACTATAATCAACAATAAGTGAGAGTATATTTTAAATAACCAAAAGAGTGAAATTGGGATGTCCCTCACACAAAGAAATGATAAATGACAGGGTGATGGATACACTAATTACCCTCATTTGATTAACTTACCTTGTATGCTTGTATCAAAACATCACATGTACATCATAAAAACACAAAACTGTTTTGTGTCCATAGTATTATAATTTTTAAAAAAGAGCAGTGATATTTGTTTTATAGTGCAAGGACTCTGATTAATCTTCCTAGTTTCTGTTTATTATCCTTCTTTTGCTAATTGTTTTGGACTTTTGCTGTCTAAATTAAATACATTTAATGTAAATTAAAATTAATATTATATAATTAGAAGTTTTAGACATGCAACAATGCATAATAAATTACCATGTACCTAGCATCCTGCTTAAGAAAACAAAAGAAAAATAACATACATATTATCAAAAGTGTTGAAGCTTCAAGTGAACTCATCCCAAAATTCACCCCCTCCCTCCTTCACATGGCTATCATCCTAATTTGATGTTTATCATTCACATTTTTTATTTTATGTATCTATTTATTTATTTATTTATTTGGTCACCCTCAGTAGAGTGCCATGGTGTCTTACCTCACAGCAACCTCAAACTCTTGGTTTCAAGCAACCCCCTTGCCTCAGCCTCCCAAGTAGCTGGGACTACAGGCACCCACACAATCCCTGGCTATTTTTTAGAGATGAGGTCTCACTCTTGCTCAGGCTGGTCTCAAACTTGTGAGCTCAGGCAATCCACCCACCTCAGCCTCCCAAGTGCAGGGATTACAGGTGTGAGCCACGCCAGGCCATTCACATTTTTTAAAAACAATACTTATGCATCAATCTCTAAAGGATACATTGGTTTACTATTTCTTACGCTTAATGCTATTTGAATCTTTTTGATAATGTGTGTCTTTTTGTGCATCTTGCTTTCTTTCCTCAATATTATGTTAGTGAATCTCATCTATGTTGAATTTTGTGCCTGTAATTTACTCATTTTCTTACTGGAGTATAGTTTATTTTATACCAATATCTATTCTTTGTTCATGTTCCTATAAGTGGACATTTATGTTGATTTCACTTTTTTCTTTCACCAAAAAATACTGCTATGAACATGCTATTCCCATCTATGTCTCCTGGTGTATATGTATGAAACTGTCTGGTGTGGAATCATTTAAGTAAAGAGTCTATATTGTCCACTTTACTAGATGTTATCAACTTTTTCTCCAAAGTGGGTATACCAAATCATATTCTTGCCAGCAATGGACAAAATGCTAAGCGTCCTTAGCAATATTTGGTACTGTTAAGCCTTTAGAACTTTTGTCAATAAGATGGATAGATAAGCATAAAAAAATTGATCTCACTTTAGATTTAATATGCGTTTCCCAGAGTACTGTGATGTTGAGCACATTTTTATTTGTTTATTTGTCTTTCCAATTACCTTTTGAGGAAATTTCCTGTTTCTACTTTGTACATTTTTATTTTTAAAAAAATGGTTTCTTATTGATTTGTAAGAATTTGTTATATATCCTAAATACTAATTTATTCTCAGTTATATGTTCTTCAAATATTTTCTTTTCTTTTTTTTTTTTTTTTTTGGCCAGGGCCAGGTTGAACCCACCACCTCTGGTATATGGGGGCCGGTGCCCCACTCTTTGAGCCACAGGTGCTGCCCTCTTCAAATATTTTCATTCAATCTTTGCCTTCCTTTGCTTTTTCAATCTTGTTTCACAAATCCTTCACCATGAGGATGTGAAGATAATCTGTTTCTTTCTGACAGCTTAATAATTTTGTTTGCAGTTTGGCCAGGGCTGAGTTTGAACCTGCCATCCTCGGTATATGGGTCGGTGCCCTAACCACTGAGCCACAGACGCCACCCTAGCTTAATAATTTTGTCTTTAACATTTGGATCTTTAATCCACTTGAAAATGATTTCATATATGGTATAAAAAAGGAATCTAATTTTATTTTATTTCCCATTTGCATAAGCAATTATCTCAGCAGTGCTTATTAAATTACTTGTCCTTTCCTACTAATCAACAGGACCAAATCTGTCCTAATTTTCCACACATAAGCAGAACTGTTTATGCCTTCTCCACTCTGTTACACTAGTCTGTATTTCTATTTCTGTCTTAATTATTTAATCTTTATAGTAAGTCCTTAAGTCTTACAGGGCAGGAATGTATTTTACATGTGAGAGGTGTATGAGTTGTTATGGCTAGAAAGCACACTGTGCAGATTGGAAGATTGCATTTTCCAAATACAGCCACCATGATATGACCCACCACACATGTTCTTCTTACCATGTGATAAGACTACTCCCATCAAGTGTTTAGATATGTTATCTTGTCTTTTGAACCGAGGTGGACCCTCAGGACTGTCTCCATCAATAGGAGATAATGGAAATGATGCTAGGGAACTTCTGCAACTAGATCACAAAAATGTCATCTAGTTCTGTCTTACGTTCTTGAGACTCTTGTTCTTGAAACTCAGCTACCATGCTGTGAGAGAGCCCAGACAACATACATAGGACATGGGTAGGTATTCTGGATGACAGCCATGTGTATGTCCCAATCAACAGCCAGTATCAACCACCATATGTGTAAGAAAACTTTCAAGGTGACTCCAGTTCTAGCCAACATCTCACTGCAATTGCATGGGAGACCCTGAGTTGAAACCACCTGGCCGGCTCGGCGCCTGTGGCTCAACAAGCTGAGGCGCCAGCCACATACACCTGAGCTGGCGGGTTCGAATCCAGCCTGGGCCTGCCAAACAACAATGACGGCTGCAACCAAAAAATGGCCGGGCATTGTGGAGGGCACCTGCAGTCCCAGCTACTTGGGAGGCGGAGGCAGGAGACTCACTTGAGCCCAGGAATTGGAGGTTGCTGTGAGCTGTAATGCCACGGCACTCTATCCAGGGTGACAGCTTGAGGCTCTGTCTCAAAAAAAAAAAAAAAAGAAACCACCTAGCTGAACCCATACCACCCTTAGAACTATGTGGGAAAATAATAAAATGCTAATTGTAGTTTTAAGCCACTAAGTTTGGAGGTGATTTATTACACAGCAAAAGGTAGACACTCCACATATATTGACTTGTTGGCAAATGTGTGTATTTTGTTACTAGACTACTTTAATTCAGTCTGTTTTTTTCTACAGAGGTAGCATTTGCATGTTAGTCTGGGACCACAAGACTTTATCAGGTACTCAAATGTGATCCAATACACTAAAATGTCTAAATTATGAGGCATTGTATATAGACAAAGTCACTATTGGTAATACAAAACACAGTAATTCTGATAAATTCTGTTTCATGCAATTCTCCTTGAAAATGAAAAACACCCACCCCCCATTTATACTTTAAGAATAGCTTTAGTGAACAAAATACTCACATGATAAAATTTATCCTTTTAGAATGATGATTCAGAGGTTTTAGAATGTTCAGAAAATTACGCATTGATCACTGCCATCTGATTATTTTTTATCACTCCTAAAAGAAACCTCATACCTGTTAGCATATCTTTGCCTTCCTCTTACTCTTCAGTCTTCAACAAATATTATTCTACTTTCTGTCTTTTTAGATTTACCTATTCTGGAGATTTCATCTGAAGGAAAACATACAATATGTGGTCTTTTTAATTTTTATTTGTTTTTATTGTTGGGGATTCATTCATGATATAAGAAACCAGGTTACACTGATTGCTTTTGTTAGGTAAAGTCCCTCTTACAATTGTACCTTGCCCCCAAAAGGTGTATCACACACCAAGACCCTACCCCCTTCCCTCTTTCCCTCTCTCTGCTTTTCCTTTCTCCATTCTCTCCCTCCTTCTTTCTCTCTCTGCCCTCCCCTTCCCCCAACCCCACTGTGTCATTAATTGTCATCAATTGTCCTCATATCAAAATTGAATGCATAGAATTCATGCTTCTCCATTCTTGTGATGCTTTATTAAGAATAATGTGTTCCTCTACCATCCCGGTTAATACAAAGGTTTTAAAGTATACGTCTTTTTAATGACTGAGTAGTATTCCATTGTATACATAGACCACAGCATGTTAATCTATTCCTGGGTTGGAGGGCATTTAGGCTGTTTCCACATTTTGGTGATTATAAATTGAGCTGCGATAAACAGTCTAGTGCAAGTGTCCTTATGATAAAAGGATTCTTTTTTTTTTTTTGAGACAGAGCCTCAAGCTGTCACCCTGGATAGAGTGTCATGGCTTCAAGGCTCACAGCAACCTCCAATTCCTGGGCTCAAGCGAGTCTCCTGCCTTTGCCTCCCAAGTAGATGGGACTACAGGCGCCCGCCACAACGCCCGGCCATTTTTTGGTTGCAGCCGACATTGTTATTTGGCGGGCCAGGGCTGGATTCGAACCCACCAGCTCAGGTGTACATGGCTGGCACCTTAGCCACTTGAGCCACAGGCACTGAGCCATGATAAAAGAATTCTTTTCCTTCTGGGTAGATGCCTAGTAATGGGATTGCAGGATCAAATGGGAGGTCTAGCTTGAGTTCTTTGAGAGTTCTCCATACTTCCTTCCAAAAAGATTGTATTTGTTTGCAGTCCTACCAGCAGTGTAAAAATGTTCCTTTCTCTCCACATCTAAGCCAGCATCAGCAGTTTTGAGATTTTGTGATGTGGGCCATTCTCGCTGGGGTTAGATGGTATCTCAGGGTGGTTTTGATTTGCATTTCTCTAATAATTAGGGACAATGAGCATTTTTTCATGTTTGTTAGTTATTTGTCTGTCTTCTTTAGAGAAGGTTCTATTCATCTTTATTCCCCATTGATAAATGGGATTGTTGGCTTTTATCTTGTAGATTAATTTGAGTTCTCTATGGATCCTAGTTATCAAGCTTTTGTCTTATTCAAAATAGACAAATATCCTTTCCCATTGTGTAGGTTGTCTATTTGCTTTAGTTGTTGTCTCCTTAGCTATACAGGGGTTTTTCAGTTTCATTAAGTCCCATTTGTTTATTTTTGTTGTTACAATTGACATGACAGTCTTCTTCATAAAGTCTTTCCTAGGCTGATATCTTCCAGAGTTTGCCTATGCTTTCTTTGAGGATTTTTATCATTTTGTGCCTTAAATTTAAGTCCTTTGTTCATCTTGAATCAAGTTTTGTGAGTGGAGAAAGGTGTGAGTCCAGTTTCAGTCTTTTACATGTGGATATCTAGTTCTCCCAGCACCATTTATGGAGTATGTTCTTGTTTGGTTTATTGAAGATTAGGTGGCTGTAAGATGTTAGTTTCATTTCTTGGTTTTCTATTCGATTCCAAATGTCAGTGTCTCTATTTTTGTGCCAGTACCATGCAGTCTTGACCACTATGGTCTTGTAGAACAGCCTAAAATCCGGTATGCTGATGCCCCCAGCTTTGTTTTTATTAGTAAGAACTGCCTTAGCTATATGGGGTCTTTTTCTGGTTCCATAAAAAACGCTGAATCAATTTTTCCAAGTCTTGAAATTAAGATGTTGGTATTTTAATAGGGATGGCATTGAATCAATAGATTGCTTTCAGAAGTATAGACATTTTAACAATGTTGATTCTTCCCAGCCATAAGCATGGTATGTTCTTCCATTTGCTAATATCCTCTGCTATATCCTTTCTTAGAGTTTTATAATTTTCTTTGTAGAGGTCCTTCTTCTCTTTTGTTAGATATATTCCTATTTTTCTAGCAAGTCCAGTGTCTAGGTTTCCTGAGGGATAGTTTCTATTGACTACTATGCCCCCCACCTTTACTTGGGGAACATACTTTCCAGTTTCTTTGTTGAAAACTCAAAATTTTAAATAATAAAACATGTCAAATCTGGAAACCAAATTCATGCTTCCCTTCAAAGTTAATGTTTGCTACTATTAGTTTTTGTTGTTTTGTGGTTTTTTGTTTAGGGATCATCCTATTCTGTGCAGTCTGGGTTCTTCACCATGTGTGATAATTGAGGTCTCTGCTTCATTAACTTAATGATCATCAGTCAATGGTTGGATAGTTATTTTCTTTAATCCATTAAAACAATAATTCTCTCACTCCACCAAGGGGCTTTATCTGTGTATTGAGTTACACCTTCAATTCTTAAGCAGGCAGTTTATAATTCTGTCTTACCTGTCACTTGATGCTTGCACCTAGCTTTAAAAGTCAACCAGAGGTGAGGGTTTAAGGCCTTCTTAGCTTTTTCCTGGGCATGCACATGACCTTCTAGATGCCATAGATGGCATAGTTTTTAAAGCCTCCTATGGATATCTCACTAACCTGTGTGACAGTTAATTTCAGGTGTCAACTTGACTGGGTTAAAAAGTACCCAGACTGCTAGTAAAATATTATTTCTGTGTATGTCTGAGAGGGTGTTTCCATAAAACATAAGCATTTGAATCAGTAGACTGAGTAAAGATCTACCCTCACTAATGTGGATGCAATCCATTGAGGGCCTGGATACAACAAAAACGCAGAAGGGTGGATTTTCTCTCTTCTATAACTGGGATACCCACCTTATCCTACCTTCAGACATCAGAACTCCAGATTCTCAGGCCTTTGGACCCTATGACTTATATCAGAACTTGCCTCCCAGTTTCTCAGACCATCAGTCTTAGAACGAGAATTAAACAATCAGTTTTTAGACTTCTGGATTTGGACTTAATTATACCACCAGCTTCCATGGTTTTTCAGATTGCAGACAACATATCATGAGATTTCTCAACTTCTATAATTGTACGAGCCAATTCCCATAATAATTATTATGCAGTGTGTACCTATCTATCTATCTATCTGTATTGGTTCTGTTTTTCTGGAGAACTCTGAATAATACACCCAGTTTTTCCTTTCAAGTGTTTAGGTCAGCTTTTTGCTAACCCCAACTGGTAATGCTGCCTTAGGCAGCTATAATATTTAAACAATTGCCATTTATTGTTTTTGTCTAATGCCCTGCTGGCAGAGCTGTTTGCATAAAGCAACCTCTGAGTCAGGTCCAATAAATACAAGCCCTGAGAACAGAGCTTTTCCAAACATGTCAAATACTGAAAATTCCCTGGGAATGGAGCTGTGGTGCTTAACCTATTCTTTCTCCTCCAGTGGCCACTAGGCTAGTGGTTTTCACAGTTACCATAGTTGTAAGGCTATTGGCTGCTAAGGCTACTACAAAGGTGGAGAGCAGAAGGGATTCAAAAAAGTTAAAACACCATGAGTATCATTGCCTTTTCTGATACTCAGCCATTTTTCTAAAAATAAATAATCCTTGGATTGTCACAAGACCTTAGTTAATTTTTAGCTTTCTGAAAAAGTTAATTTTGACACTTTTCCAGTACTCTTGTTGCTTTTATGAAAAAGTATTTTTTCTCAGGTCCTTATTCTGCCATTCAGGAAGTTGAGACCACATATATAATTCATATGCTGTATATAAAATATATTCATGGGGAGTGGAGCAAGATGGCTAACTGGAAGCAGCTTCCAAAAAAGGCTCCTGTCCAAAGGGAGGATAATTTCTCGAAACAGCACAATTGAGCTGAATCCTGGGAACCCAGCCAAGAGAGAGAAGTGATTTCTGTGGATAACCTCTGCTGAGA
>CAUYRH010160532.1:0-25384 GCA_963574655.1 Perodicticus potto
TTTTTTGAGACAGAGACTCAAGCTGTCACCCTGGATAGAGTGCTGTGGCATCACAGCTCACAGCAACCTCCAATTCCTGGGCTCAAGTGAGTCTCCTGCCTCTGCTTCCCAAGTAGCTGGGACTACAGGCACCCGCCACAATGCCCAGCCATTTTTTTTTTTGTTGGTTGTAGCCGTCATTGTTGTTTGGCGGGTCGGGCTGGATTCGAACCCGCCAGCTCAGGTGTATGTGGCTGGCGCCTTAGCTGGTTGAGCGACAGGTGCCAAGCCATTAACCATTCTTTTTTTTGAAAAAGAGTCTCAATCTGTTTCCCCAGACTAGAATGCCAGGGCATCAGCCTAGCTGAATTCAAGTGATCCTTCTTCCTCAGCCTCCAGAATAGCTGGGACTGTAGGTCCCCACACAGGCTAATGTTTTCTATTTTTGTTTTTATTGAGACAGAGTTTTACTTTGTCACCATTGGTAGAGTGCTATGGTGTCATAGCTCACAGCAACCTCAAACTCAAAGGCTCAAGTGATTCTCTAGCCTCAGCCTCCCTAGTAGCTGGGACTACAGGCGCCCACCACAATGCCTGGCTATTTTTTTTTTTTTTGAGACAGAGCCTCAAGCTGTCACCCTGGATAGAGTGCCGTGGCATCACAGCTCACAGCAACCTCCAATTCCTGGACTCAAGCGAGTCTCCTGCCTCTGCCTCCCAAGTAGCTGGGACTACAGGCACCCGTCACAACGCCCGGCCATTTTTTGGTTGCAGCCGTCATTGTTGATTGGTGGGCCTGGGCTGGATTTGAACCCACCAGCTCAGGTGTACGTGACTGGCACCTTAGCCCATTGAGCCACAGGCGCTGAGCCTATGCCTGGCTATTTTTGCTGCTGTTGTTGTTTAGCAGGCCCCAGGCTGGATTTGAACCTGGAGTATGTGACCAGTGCCCTAACTACTGAGCTATGGGCCCCCAGCCTAATGTTTTCTATTTTTAGTAGAGTTTGGGTCTCACTCTTGCTCAGCCTGGTCTCAAACTCCTGACCTCAAGGGATCCTCCTACCTTGGCCTCCCAGAGTGCCAAGATTAGAGGCTCCTTCCCTCCTTCTCCCTCCCTCCCTACTTCCCTCCCTCCATCCCTCCCTTCCCACTGCATTGTCTTGGGCTGGACTCAAATACATGGGCTTAAGCAATCCTCCCACCTCAGCTACTATATAGGCCCTAGCCTGGCCCATTTTTATCTTTTATAGCATATTTTTACTATACCTTTTTTTTTTTTGAAATGAAAAGTTTTTTTATGAACTGAAAAATGAAAACATTTTCATCATTTTTTTAAAGATCAACAATACTATACCTTTTTTATGTTTAGCTATGCTACAAGTGCCCGCAGTATTCAGTACAGTAACATGCTGTGCAGGTTTGTATCCTAGAAGCAATAGGCTATTTCTAGAGCCTATGTGTATAGTAATCTGTACCATCTAGGTTTGTGCAAGCACACTGTACAATGTTTGCACAGTGATGAAATCACCCAGCAATACATTTCTCATAAAGTAATCCATTGTTCAGTGACACATGATTGTATAAGGCAGTAAGATACAGGATATGTAAAGCTGCAGTTACTCTGAGTGAACTTTTTAAAAGTAAATTAGGACATGGTCAGCTTCGTCTTAAAACTTCCAATGGAAAAAAAATAAAACAAAAAAACAAACAAACAAACAAAAAAACTTCCAATGGATTCCCATTGAATTTGTTTATTTATTTATTTATTTTCATTTTCAACTTTCTCTTTGGGAAGAGAAAGTTTAATTTATTTTTAATTTTTAAAATTAAAAACATTTTTATTTTTATTTATTTATTTATTTATTTTAGAAACAGAGTCTCACTTTGTTGCCCTCGGTAGAATGCTGTGGTGTCACAGCTCACAGCAACCTCCAGCTCCTTGAAAAATTTCAATTTCCAGGACCCAGGCGATTCTCTTGCCTCAGCCTCCTGAGTAGCTGGGATTACAGGTGCCCGCCACAACGCCCGGCTATTTTTTTGTTGCAGTTTGGCTGGGGTCGAGTTCGAGCTCGCCACCCTTGTATATGCGGCTGGTGCCCTACTCCCTGAGCCACAGGCACTGCCCTTAAAAACATTTTTATTGAAATACAACTCACATATCAGAAAAATTATTTTTTAAAGTGTACAGTTTGGCCAGGTATGTAATCACGCCTGTAATCCTAGCACTCTGGGAGGCTAAAGTGGGTGGATCCCTTGAAGTCAGGAGTCCGAGACCAGCCTGAGCAAGAGTGAGACCCGGTCTCTACTAAAAATAGAGAAACTAGCCAAGTGTTGTGGTGGGTGCCTGTAGTCTCAGCTGCTTGGGAGGCTGTGGCAAGAGGATTGCTCAAGCCCAGGATTTTTAGGTTGCTGTGGGCAATGACTCCACGCCACTGTACCCAGGGTGATAGAGTAAGACTCTGTCTCAAATAAATAAACTGTACAATTCACAAAGCTGTACAACCATCTCTATTTTAAATAAAATCCAAACCAACTATAGTTTTGTCTAATCTGGCTTTTGCCTACCCCTCCAACTTCATTTCATGGCACTTCTGCCTTTGCAATTGCTATTTCCTTAACGTGGAGTACTGGGCTGTGTTTCCCACTTGCATTTCACTTGGCTGGCTCACTCGGAGGGTCTCAGCTGAATACCTCTGCAGAGGAGATTTTTCAAACACATTACCCAAAATACCGTCCCACTCACCCAACTACTCTCTATCATATCACCCTCTTTATTTTCTTCACTGTACCTCTGCAGAGGAGATTTTTCTTTTTCTTTCTTTTTTTTTTTAATACATGTATTTTATTATTCTTCATTACATTATTTCCACCCCCCCCCCACCCGTCCGTGATAAGACAGAATTGATTTACAGAAAAGAATACAGAAAACACCAAAGCTCCTGGTAGTGGGAGAGATTTCAAGTGGGTAGAGAGAAGCTCTCTCCGTTCCTCTCCCGGTCTTTCCCCGTCTCCTCCTCTAGGCCTCTAGCCTCAGGGTATATATAGGTGTATGGGTTCCTTGGCCAGGAAACGAATGAATGCAGTCCCGTCCGCCGGGTGGAAGGTGAATTAGAGCATTAATTAATGGACACAGTCCATCCATGGACTTCAGGACTAGGAAATTCACCAGAAACTGACCTAGGCATAGGAAATGGGGGTTCCACATTGTTCCACATCCTTTCTAACACTTCTTATTTTCTGTCTTTTTAATTGTGGCCATCCTAGTGGGTAGGAAGCGGGGTGTCTCCTGGTTTTGATTCGCATTTTCCTAATGACTAATGATGTTGAGCAACTTTCATGTCCTTACTGCCCATTTGTGTATCTTCTTTGGAAAAATATCTGTTCCAATCCTTTGACCATTTCAAAATACTGCATTATCTGTCTTGCTATTGCTGAATACTTGATCTTTATCAGATACTTTATTTGCAAATATTTTCTCCCATTCTTTGAGTCATCTTTGCACTTTCCTACCATTTTGACAGCGGTGTCTCCCCATCCATGAACATGGAGGTTTTCCCATTTATTCTTTAATGTAGGTCAGTGATTCTCTCTAAGTATTAGTGTACACATCTCGTTTCTTTTGTTCAATTGATTCCTAAGTATTTTAGAACTTTTGATACTATGATTGATGCAATTTTTTTCTTAATTTCATTTTCGATTATTCATTGTTAATGTATAAAAATACTACAGGGTGGGCGGCGCCTATGGCTCAGAGGAGTAGGGCGCCGGCCCCATATGCCAGAGGTGGCGGGTTCAAACCCAGCCCTGGCCAAAAACCACAAAAAAAAAAAAAAAAAAAAGATACTACAGGGTTTTTATATATTTTTCTTGTGTCAAACAACCTTCCTGAAGTTATTAGTTTCACTTGATCTTAGCCAAATGGCCAAGACATGGCTTATTAATTAGTTTCAATAGATTTTGTATATGTGGATTCATTAGGCTTTTCTAAATGCAAAATCATGTCATCTGTAAATGGAGATAGTTTTTTTTTTAATTTTTATTAAATCATAATTGTGTACATTGGTGCAATCATGGGACACAATGTGCTGACTTTACGTACAATCTGAAATATTTTCATTGAACTATTTAACATAGCCTTCATGGGGAGATAGTTTTAAGTGTATTTCTTCCTTTCAAATTTGGGTGACATTTATTTATTATTCATTTATTTTCCTAATGACTCTGACTAACTGAAAGTATAATGTTGAATAAAGTGGCAAGAGAAAACATTCGTGTCTTACTACTGATCTTAGCAGAAAAGCATTCAGTCTTTCCCCATCAAGTGTGATGATATAAGCTACGGGGTTTTTTGTATCAGCCTTTAAACAGGCAGAGGAAGTTGCCTTCTATCCCTAGTTTGTTGAATATCACCAACAGTTGTTTGATTGCGAGGGGAATCACAGAAATGGCAATTTTGCTTCCTCCCTGAGAGTACCATTTGTTCTAGTAAGCATGTGACGATACCATTCCAGTACCCAGCATAGACTTCCTTTTAGTTTTGAGTTTAAACACGTTTGTTGAAGCTCAACTTCTTGGGACTTTCCAATCGAAATAGAGGGTCTTTATTATTGTGATTACAACCTGTCCTTCAAAGATGTTTCCATACTCATCCCACCCTTTGCCAAATAAAGGCTGCTAATGTTCTTGTGAGGTTAGGGAGACTGTTAAAAGGGTGGGTTGTAACATTATTAATTTTAATCTACCTATAACCACTCCATAAGTAAAGGGACTTTCCAAGAACCTGTATCACTACCAGGCCTTTTTGGAAGATGCTGAGAACATGATAGCAAATGACGAAAATCTTATCCTCCTGGTGGCTCCTGTGGCTCAGTGAGTTGGGCACCGGCCCCATACACCAAGGGCGGCAGGTTCGAAAAACTTATCCTCCTGTATCTATAATCATAATGCCTAATACTTGTTTGTTTTTTATGTTTCAGCACTGAGCTACTTGCTTAGCATCCATGATGTCTTTATATTAACCCTGGGTGAACTATTATTATTTCTTTAAAAGAAGCCCATATTTTAGAGAAGTTCAGCAGGATCTCATGCTCAAGAAGGCCAGATTCAAGTCTGCTGGACTTTAGAAGCCACACTCTTAGCCTCTCTAACATTTTTTTTTTCCTTCTGTTCTATGGGAATTTGGGCTCTTTTTGCTGAATCAAGAGATACTCAAAATAACAGGGAGTCCTAGAGAAACAAGAGATAAATCTCCAGGTTCTTGAAATGAGAATGGTGCAGGAGGTGCTGCAGTTGTGAGGGGGTCTCCCCTGTGGTTGCAGAGACTTGGGAAGGCTATGGATTGACTAAGATTTGGATGAGATCAAAGGAAAGAGGAGGGCTAGATGACTGGGAAATAGTATGAGCAGAGCATGGGGGCAAAATGATCCTGGATTCCTTATGGGAAGGGCTTGTCTGAAGTGTGAGTTTCTGACACTCATCAATGGAAGATTTAGTCTGGGAGGCCAGGTTTTGGTGTGTGTGATAATATCTGAATACTACAAAGAAAGGATTGGATCTCGAATAGTATTTAAATCATGGAACTAACTTAGCTATTCAGTTTTGTGTGTTTGCTTTGACAAATTGCAGTCCTTGACTTTCTGGGTTCCTGAGAAGGTGCCCCAGGGAGTAGGAGGTGGCCAATTAGATGGGATCCTAGTTCCCCCCATTGGTATTAATTTCAAGCTTTTATTTGCAAACAAAGTTTTGATATTGACAAAATGGGCTAAATCCCACTGAGTTAGCTCAGTAACCCTACTTTACAGAGGAAGCAGCATGGGCTTGCAGAAATAGCTAGTTAGAGGGAAAGCATGGACCACAATTCAAGGTTCTTGGTTACATATAACCTGGGAGGTGGAAGGGTGCCTGGTCCCTGCTGGGCATCCTTCAGAGAGGTCATAGGCATGGAGCTGCCTAAAAAGCAATCACAGACAATATGGTAATGCAGCAGAGAGACACCTTGTCCTATGTGGAGAGGAAGGAAAAACTGGGGAGGCCTCACAGTGGAGTGCATCTGACTTGAATTTTCATAGGTATATTGAAGTTTGTCAGGGAGATTAGGTGGAGAAGGGCATTCTAGGTGAAAGTAACTACACATATTAAGGAATGGAGGTGTGAAAAGGCACAGCTCAATCAAGGAGCAGCAAATATTTTTCTAATTAAGAAAACTTAACATTTATTAAGCTTAGTCTGTGCTAGGCATTGTGTTAGGTGATTTACATGGATTATTTCTTGTAATACTCTCAAGAATTCTGTGAGACGAATACAGGTGAGAAAACTGAGTTTTAGGATGGAGAAGTAATTTGCCTAAAGGTCATATAAGGCCTCACAGTTAAACAGTGGGAGAGCTGGGATTTGAATGCAGGAAGATTATTTTGCATTTAGGGTCCTATGTGTCTGAGCAGGTGGGAGTTTATTCTTTAGGTCAGTGATTCTTCAACTTGCAACAGAATCATCTGGTGGGGTTGTTAAAACACCCTTCATTCTGGGCTTCACCCCCAGAGTTTCTGATTCAGTAGGTGTGAGACAGGGTCCAAGGATTGGTATTTCTAATGAGTTTCCAGGTGATTCTAACCTTGCTTGTCCAAAGATTACACTTTGAGAACTTTTTTGATAGGAACCTACTGAAAGCTTTTAAATTTAGGGGGAAATTCATCACATTTGCATTTTGGAGGAGCCAAGAGAGCAAACAGGAAGAGCAGTTAGGAGAGGACTTTCTAATGTGTGTCCAGAAGAATGAAGGTGAGGGCTGAACCCAAGAGTCATCACATAGGAAGGTAATTTAAGTCCTATGGTACTCAGCAAGCTCTGATAAATGTTGGCAATAGTTGAATTATTAACTAGAATCTATAGACATGGTGTCTGATGAGAAACAAGAGGTAAAAGATTATAGTAGAACAAAAACTGGTCTTCAGATCCTGCTGAAAAGAAATGAAGGTGAGAGAGTATGCTGGTTGTTTAGATAGATGCGTTTTGGGCACGGGGAGTGGAAGCCTTCCTGTGGTACGATGGAGTGGAAAGAGGACTCACTGCATCAGGAGACTAGGTTTTTAGACCTGGCTCAGTCACTCATTCTACCATTTTGGAGATTCACTCCTTGGACCTCCATTTCTTCATCTGCAGGTGGAGTTAACAAGAGCTTCGTCCATGACTTAGCAATTATGATTGTTACAATAAACAATCTGGTGCAAGTCATGGAAGAAGCCCAAGGGCCCAACGATACACGAATGGATTAATAAACTTTGGTACATGTATACCATGGAATATTATGCAGCCTTAAAGAAGGATGGTGACTTTTCCTCTTTCATATTTACATGGATGGAGCTGGAACATGTTCTCCTTAGCAAAGTATCTCGAGAATGGATGAAAAAGTATCCAATGTATACACCCCTAATATGAAGCAAATTTATATCTTTCAAGCGAAGGCTACAACCCATTTTTTGCACAAGAAGATGGGGAAAAGGGAGAGGGAGGGCAGGGGAGGGAGAGGGTGAGGGGAGAGAGTATAAAGGGTGAGATCACACTTGTGGTGCATATTTGAAAGGTCAGGAGAAAACTTCTAAATACGGATCAAAAATGTTTTCACATAATAAATGAGAAAATATCATGAATGTTATATCAATCAGGTTGATAAAAATATCTCCAATTGTATGTGAAGCCCACACACTGTATTCCATGACTGAATTATTGTACACAGCTATGACTCAATAAAAAATAAAAATAAAAATAAAAAAAACCATGGTTTGTTAATCCATTTGTGGGTTGATGGGAACTTGAGTTGATTCCACACCTTGGCAATTGTGAATTGAGCTGCAATAAACATTTTGGTGCAAATGTCCTTGCAGTAAAATTATATTTGTTCTTCTGGATAGATACTTAGTAATGGGATTATGGGATCAAATGCAAGGTCAATTTTTAGTTCTTTGAGAATTCTCCATACTTCTTTCCATAGACATTGTATTAGTTTGCAATCCTACCAGCAGTGCAAAAGTATTCCAGAAGTCAAAGCATATTATTAAAGCTGTACATAAATAATTGATTTATAAATATATTTAACAATAAAAAATAAGATTTAGAAAGGCAGCACTTTTTAATCACTGTAATTTGACTTGGAGGAAAGGAAAGAAAAGTATATGCTAATTTTTTCATTGCTCATAGTATGGATCCAATAGATATTATTTTAAAACTCCAGAAATGATTTAATTATATCATGCATAAATGTAAATCCTAGATATGTGCTGCCCAATGTGATAGCTACTAGCTAGGTGTAGCTGTTTGGGCACTTGAAGTATGACTGGTACAACTGAGGAAACACATTTTAAAATTTAGGACAGGCAAGGTGGCTAACATCTGTAATCACAGAAATTTAGGAGGCCAAAGAAGGAAAATTACTTAGGAATAGGAGTTAGAGACAAGCCTGGGCAAGATAGCAAGACCCTGTCTCTGTGGAAAAAATTTAAAAATTAGCCAGGCATGGCAGTGTACACCTGCAGTCCCAGCTACTTAGGAGACTTGGCAAGGGAAGATCACGTGAGCCCAAGAGTTCAAGGTTACAGTGCGTGTAGCCACTGCACTTCAGCCTGGTATGAGAAAGAGAGACCTTGTCTCTTAAAACCTCAATTCAAATTTCTTTTATTGACTTAAATAATATTCTTTCTAACTTATTTGCTATTTTTTGTTTTATTTTTTTCTTTATCCAGTGTTCTGGAAAGTCACCCAAACCTGCAACAGGCTTGGCATGACATGAGAAAGACAAACTTTTAATGGCTGAAAACAACAAGATTTTGGTATTGTGTGGCATAACTTATATACACTAAAACCAAACAAAGAGAAAAGCAGATATAGAAGCTTACTGTCTTCTATGAAATCTTAAAGGTTTTAGTAGATTTAACTCTAATCACACCAACTCTTGGCGTATGCAATGAGATTTTCATGTACTTCAATTCTTTCTTTTTCTATATATCATGTTTGTTTGTTGGTGGTGCTATTTTACACACTAGGTATTTACAAACACACTTGTCATTCTTTTTCTCTGTCATCTCAGATCTCCCATCTGCAATCATTTTGTTTCAAGCATATTCCTTGAAATTTCTTTCAGTGACTGTGGGTTTGTGACAAACCTCTTCTCCTGTTTTTCTGGGGATGTTTTTATTTGATTATATTTTCACAGAGATGACAACCATATTCTCTCAGATTGTTGTCTTTACAGATACACATTTTTGCTGTCAAAGAAGTTAGATATTATCCTAACTGCTTTTCCCTCCAAGATAATCTCTGCATTTCTGTTGAGGTGCTTTCAACATTTGCTCAGTTGTCTTTACTGAACTTCATTTCTACTATGATGTTTCTAAATATGCATTTAAAATATATATATACTATTAATATTTTAGTAGGATTCACAGTCATGAAGATTGGTGTCTTTTATTAGTAATGAGAAAATTTCAGCCTTATCTCCAGTATTACTTCCTCCACATTTTGTTTATCCTCTCCTTTCAAACTGAGATATATTTAGACCTTTTCATTTTGTTTTCAATATCTCTTAGCCTCTCTTTCATTTTTTTTTCACTCATTTTTGTCTCTGCTCTGCATAATTCATTTCCTCAGCTCTGTATTCTAGGTTACTATTTTTCTCTGGTTGTGCCTAATTTAAAATTTATTCAATACATTTATTGAATTTTTAATCTGACTCTCAAGTTCTCCTGTTTTACGTATGATTTTCCTGTTTGTTTTATAGGATCTCTATCTTTACTAACATATTCAATCCTTTATTTCTTCAAATAAAACTTAATTAATTTAAATTCTATAGTTCTTTTGTGTTTTTGATCTGTTGTCCCTCTGGGTCTCTTTCTCAGGGCCTTGCTTTTTTGTGTGCTCTCTGGTACCTGAGTATAAGCTGTTATTTTATGAAAGTTTATCTGTAGACTATTTTTATGTTGATGTTTCCTTCTATCAGGAGGCATTATGGCTCTAGAATTAGACACTTTGAATAAAATTATTAGCTTATAGTGAAACTCAAAATCAAAAACTACTTATGAGCCCACTTGTGGTCCATTAATTCTCCTTTTATGTCTTTTTGGTGGTAGATTTTTTTTATTTAAAGATCTATTTTATTATTTTTATTTAAATATTTTTATATTCCTGAAAGTTATAAAGACTATCATTTAATGTACATACACCAAGAACATTATTTTCCCAGAGCTGAATTTTTGTAGCAAATTTTTTAAATTAAACTATTTTTATTTTTTTAATACTATTATTTTTAATTTCAGATTAATATAAGGGTTCATCTGATTAGGTTACATTGTAGGTTAGGTAATGTCCAAGTTATAGCTGAGCTTTTCACCCAGGAGATGTGCCATATACCCTTACATTGTGAAAGTTTACCAATCTCCCTCCCTTCTCCCATCACCTCCCCACTTGAGTTTAATTCAGTTTTTTTCTTACATGTGCATGTAGTTGTTCATCTACTAGTTTCAGAATAGTATTGAGTAAATTGGATGCTTGTTTTTCCATTTTTGTAATTCTTAGGAGGATGTTGTCCTCTTAAATCGACTCTCATGGTGTAATAGTCCTTGTGTTCAAGTAAACTTTATATTACTTAGTAATTACTCCAAAGTGCAAGAGTAATAATGCTGGCATATTGTTATAATTGTTCTATTTTATTATTAGCTATTTTTTTTATTTCTTATTGGGTCTAATTTATAAATTAAACTTTATCATAGATATGTATGTATAGGGAAAAACATAATATATACAGGGTTCAGTACTCTGTAATACGGGGGGACTAATATATTTAGTACCCAGCCTTCTGTCCTAGGTTTTGTGTCTTCACATGGTTGACTGAAGTTTGTTTGCTGATGATTTGAAGGTCTTGAAAACAACATTCTAGATTTTTGTTGCATTTTTGTACCTTTTTTATTTAAATATCTGTTTTGTTAGATATAAAACCCTAGGGCTACATTTATCTGTCTGTAGAATTTTGTAGTTTGTGCCCTAGCCCCACCTCCACTTAATAATAATAGTGCCTCACCTTATGGAGTATTGCATGATAGGACAACCAGTCTGCCTCCAGTGGGGCTGGCTGGTTAAGACTTTATAAACCTTGTTAAAGGAAACTCCCAAATCCCTGAGAGTGGTCTTTGTGTTCTTTGTTTTTTCCTTATATGTTCATACATTTTTAATTTTTAGTGAACATATATTGTTTTAATAATTTTATAAAAAGGAGAATTTTAATTTCTTTGGATGATAAGGCTGATTTTTTAATCAGATGTATTAGTAAAATCCATCTTAATACTGAGATTAGTAAACATAAAAAAGACACACAAGATGAATGGAACATGGGTTCTAGCATCTCACACAAGTCAGTGTGTAATTGAAAGTACAATCACAATGTTGAGCTAAAGGCAATTCATTCAACTCCAGACCGCTATTATATCTCAAATTCTAATAATGATCTTCACGAAATGTCAAAATAAATTCAATAAATTTATTTTCATCTTCATGCCTTTGGAATTTTTTTGTTTGTTTTATAAAAAGGAATAGAGGAAAATCATAGTGAAATTTTAAAAACACAGATGAAAGAAGGAAGTGAATATATTATTATTCCCGCTTCAAATGCTTCCTACTTTAGGACAATGATCCTCAAAAGGTCTATAGTATATCATTTATATTTCACTTCTCTTTACATAAAATATACCTGTTGACCAGCTTCTTCATGGCTGTCTTTACTTCTTTGTTTCTCAATGTGTATATGATGGGATTAAGTAAAGGGAATATTACAGTATGGAACACAGACACCACTTTATCTAGAGAAAAAGAGTCAAATGGACGGGCATAAATGTAGATGGATGGTCCAAACATTAGCACCACAATGGTGATGTGGGAATAGCAGGTGGACATGGCCCTGCTGGTGCTCTCACCTGAGCCTGAGTGTTTCTTGAGCATGGCCAAAAGGAAGGCATAGGACATTAACAGAGCAATGAAGCACACCACGGAGATCAGACCACTACTAAAGATCATCACTAACTCCTCTGGAAAGGTGTTAGCACAGGCAATCCGGACAACCTGTGTGATGTCACAGAAGTAACTGTCTAACTCATTGGGGCCACAGAAGGGAAGCCGAACAATGAGAGCCACTTGTATTATAGAGTGAATGAAGCCCCCCATCCAGGAGAGAGCCACCAGGACACAGCAGAGACGTCGATTCATGATGGTAGCATAGTGGAGGGGGCGGCAGATAGCAGCATAGCGATCAAAGGCCATCACTGTGAGCAGAAACATCTCTGAAGCCCCAACAAAGTGCAAGAAGAAGAGCTGTGCAATGCACCCACCAAAGGAAATTATCTTCCTCTCCACAAAGAAGTCCACGAGCATTTTAGGGGCTGTGATGGAGGAGTACCAAATATCAAGGAAGGCCAGATTAGCCAACAGGAAATACATGGGAGAAGTCAGATGGGGGTCAAGCCTGATGGTGCAAATGATAAGAACATTCCCTGGAAGAATGAACAAATAAAAAGATAAAAATACAACAAATAGGACTAGCTGTACTTCCCGCGTCTGAGATAGGCCAGTGAGAATAAATTCTGTCACCCTGGTGTAATTTGTAGGTTCCATTTCTTCAATTAACTTTTTTCATAATATAGCTATGAAAAATAAAGAAATTACAATTATTCCAAATGGCGTTTAAGTAGGGTTATATCATTACTTTCAAAATTGTCATCTGTTCCGTATCATTAAAAGATTGCATTAGGATACATTTGATCATCCCATTTTATATATGATAAACCAAGAGAGGGACAAAGTAAGTGACAATCTTAAAAATTGCAAACATTAAAACCACATGAAGTGTGTCATATATCTGAAACCCAAATCTCAGCTTTTTAGTGTTATAAAATCCAACTTTTTAATGAAATTTGGCAATGCATTAATCCTTCCCCCAAACATTAGTAAGCAATAATATATGTACGGCTATTTCTGAGTTTAGCCAAATTTTAGACTGCTAATCAGAAATGAAACCTGTTCTTTCTAGATCTTTTTTGTTGGGAAACTTTGCCTCCTTAGAAAATTTCAGTCTAATGCCACTTGTGTTTATTCGGTAGTACTTTACTTGTAACCTATAAAAAGAGATCTCAAGTCTTCATGAGTAGTGAATAGACCTTATATTTTCAAAATAAAAACTTTTACAGTTTAATCTGTGGTAAATAAGTAACCCACAATAATAAATAGCAATGCAAGGCCCTACATGAAAAGAGATCTTCTGGCTGTGACCAGATCCCTTAAAACCAATATTACACTGTCCAAGAAGTTTCCCTACCATTTCAGCAAAGGAGAAAAAAGGTGTAGTGATCTAAGAAATGGGTACACCTTCCACCCAACCTGACTCTGCCGTTTCCAGGTGACAGTGAGATTAAGATCATTTTAAAAAGTTTTCTTTAGATCCAATATTGAACCTGCAACTACTCGTAGAATAAGACCAAATAAAAAGGAAATAATCATTCACTTTACCAAATACGCTTCCTCTTTTAAGTTAAAAACTACCATAACCAAAGTAAATACTTATTGTAACCAACAGCAAATATAAGAAAGTTGCTTCTTTTATGCTGATGTAATATTTTATAGTATTGCCTCTCCTCAATGAAGTTTAAAAAATTAAATATATAAAAACCAAAAACATTAAGATTTTATAAAACCAAGTAGCTATGACAGTGTCCAGGTACACTTACAGACCCTGCATAATATTGCCTACAGAAACAGAATGTTACTTTCTTGAAACCTACTCATTTAATTTGTACATAATTTTAACAAACATAGCCATATGACTTCCACTATGTTATAAGAATATTGTATTATGAAGAAGAGGTGGCTTATTACCAGTAAAATAGACAAGACAAGACCAGTGTTTGTTTGCCAGGAATCTGACAGCAAGAGAATAAGCAGAAAAAGAAAAACACTCAGAAAGTCGAAAGTGTAGGACTATTTAGAAAAAAAAGGCAAATATCCACATGCGCATGAACTGTCCAGTGTGGGCCTCAGGGAGCTGATTAATCGCATTTAGTAAGATAGAGAAACTTAAAATTTGGTTTAGAACAAGTTGATCAAAAGAAAGATAATTCTGCCAGTTTTCAATCCTCGACTTTCTTAAAAATGTAGTTATCCAGAATGACGTATTATCTAAAATTACAGAAAGCAATGATTTACTGTACTTATCTGGAAGAGGCAACCCATAGCCTTCATAGCAGTACAGGAAGTACATAATTATAAATTTGCAGCACAAAAAATACTAACTGATTTATGATCCCTGATGAACAAACTGTGAGTTTCTGGCAATCAAAAAACTCTCTACCTGGTGGCGCCTGTGGCTCAGAGGAGTAGGGCACAGGCCCCATATACCAGAGGTGGTGGGTTCAAACCCAGCCCCAGCCAAAAACTGCAAAAAACAAAAACAAAAACTCTCTACCAAAAGCATTTAGAATATTGTGATCACTCAGTTCATTTGGATATTTTGCTATATAGTTTTTGAGAAGATGGAAGTTATTAGATTATTTGTTCTTAATTATCTATTTGTCCTCATTACTGAAAGGAGATGAATATTTCAAGGTAGTCGATATTATTATAAGACCTAAACTTTTCTTTTTTAGTTTCATGGAAGGCATGATTCTGGTTATTGTCACACAAATCATCCCTTTCTCCTCTGTCCAAGAAGAGACATTCTGTACCTTAAAGAGGAAGTAGAAATGGCACTAATCTAGAAACAAAGGATTTAGGCAAATGAATGTCGATGTCTTGGAAAGACAAATATACATCAGGTATCATGGAATAAGAAGGGTGATTTTACCAGAAAATGTCAAAGAGATTTTTACCATTAGCTCAGTATTGAAGAGATGACATAAAATTGAAAACTGATGTTATATACTTTTCATTAAGAACCAAAACTAGCCTCATTTATTCTTTATGGTAAAAGTGCAGAGATTCATCCCTCCACTTTCTTCCACTTCTCACAACCATCAAGTTGAAAGGAGACATTATACTAGTTCATCTCAATCCATAGGCAGGCAGTCAGCCAAACTCCCTATTCCTCAAGCTAGCAATGCTCAGCTGCTACTCATAACACACACACACCACTAAACAATGCTACTTCCTCAGCTCAATGAAGGTCCAATACCTATTCTCTCTACATTAATTTGACCATGGCCTGAAGTAACATAAAACACACAGTTCTGACCTGCAAGCATTTGTCTTTTAATGCTTGTCAAAACAAAGCTCTTCACACATGATAGTAAAGGCTCTCACCAAATATATAGTCTCTGTGTAACTTCTATTACTTACTCATTTGTTTATTGAACAAATATTTAGGGAGCATCTGCTACGTGCTAACTGCTGAGCCTATAACAATGAACAGGAAGACAATTTCTGCTTCATTATATTTCCATGCCAGAAATATAGACAGACAAGTAAACAAATAAATAATAAATAAGCAGAATATAAATAAGTAAAATAAAACAATTGCCACTAGATAAAAGACAAGTAGGAAAAAAGGAGATTACGAACGGAAGAAAACGGTGGTGGTAGGGTGATGTGAAGTGTTTTAGCAAAGCTTCTCTCTGAACTTGTGACCTTTTACTAACTTTGAAAGTTTATTTAAAAAAGCATTTTAGGAATAGAGAATAGGAAATACAAATAAGACCCTGTAATACCAAAGTTTCTAAAACCTATAGGAGACCTGCAACTCATAAAGCCAAGGAACAGAACAAGGAGACAGTCAAGGACAATGTATCGTACTCCACAATAAAACAACTAGATTTTAATAGCTTCAAATGTATTTTAAACTAAAGCCCAGGGAATAGCTTAACAGAATTTTCAACTTATAAATACCACACTGGCTACTATGTGAATAAATTGGAGTGAGGCAAGATTATAAGAAAAAATTAAGTCGCTTAAGCTAAAGATATAGCAATAACTATTTATTTAGAAAAATGCATAGTTTGCTTAGAAAATGATTACAAGATTCAACTAGCAAAATTTAATGGTGGATTCTATGTTTCCATTATCAGACTACCAAAGGCACCTGGAAATTGAACTCTGTAAGGGCTTTTAAAAAAATTATAATAAATAAAGGAAATTCAAAATAAACACAAAAAAGTGTCATCGCATCTGCTATGTCTAAAATGAGGTTCATCCAGCACATTCCAGGTCCTTAACAAAATTTGGCAGAATCTACTATACATACAATATTTAAGTATACCCTATCACACTCTAAGGAAGGCTGGGAATTGTGCAAAAAAAACAAAAAAACAAACAAAAAAAACAGAGTAAGGAATTATGTTCATGAGAAGCCCTTAGGGGAGATAAGCCATCCATGGGGACTGAGTCAAGGAATTTCTTTTTTAGAGCTGACATTTATGAGGGGTTATCAATTCGAAATCAGGGCTTACCCTTAGAGCAGCTAGATAAGTTGGTTAAGAATGTTTTACTTTATCTTATGTCCACTCATCTACTCTTCCCAAGTTTCTGCATGGAGCCTGCTCCTCTTTTAATAACATCTAGGGAAATCCCATTCTTAATCTGCAGGGATGTGTTATCTGAAGGTTGGCTATGGAAATAGGCACACAGGGGCCCTCTCTGTAGGTGAGTTAACTGTGAACTCTCCTTAAGAGAATCAATGCTTTGTGGTTAAACAGAATCTGCGTGATGTTGAGAAGGTTATTCAATCCTCCTTTACAACAGTTTCTTGTTCTTCCATGAAATGAAGGATTTTTAACTAGAATTTTAAGAAATATTCTAGTTCAAAAATTATATGATTATTTGTAAGTAAAAGAAGATTGAGAGTAAAAGTCCCAGAAGGGTAAATTAAGAACAATGTGGGTGACAATGTAGAGAAACAGCAATGGAATACATGCATTGTGGATGCATACAATGCTTAAAAGAGATAACTTGGATTTTCCTACATTTAAGATATCAAGCTTACCTATCTTATTCTGTGAGATGGTCAGGAGGAAGTGTACCAAAATATTTCTACCAAGTACGTGGGTATATGGAGACCCAGACACTTCAAATCTCATAAATGAACCAATAGCAGAAAGTATCAAGACA
Organism: Perodicticus potto; assembly: GCA_963574655.1. NCBI lineage: Eukaryota > Metazoa > Chordata > Mammalia > Primates > Lorisidae > Perodicticus > Perodicticus potto. The sequence continues at coordinate 17,104 of CAUYRH010160532.1, forward strand.
GTAGTTATGTTGATTTTTTGTATACATTTTTCCCCACAGTAAACTAGACAATAAGAAACCATTAGGATCAGAGAAGGGCTGATCTCGCTACGAAAATTTTTTTAAGGCTTATTTGCTGCCATTCCTCTTATAACAGACTTAGATATGGAGTGTTTGTGCCCTGGTTCTAACAGCATCTGACCCCCTTAATAGCTGTGTAACTTTGGGCAACTCATCCACCTCTCTTTGCCTCACCAGTGCAATGGAGATAATAATAGTACCTACCTCAAAGGCATTATTGTAATGATTAATGAATTAATGTATGTAAATGCTCAGAAAAATAACTTTCACATAACTTATACTTAATAAATAATGATAATTCTTCTTATTATTATTAGTTCCCTTTGCAAAGTATAAAATTCAGTTGGTAAACAACCATCCCAACATGATTTCCAAACTATTGTCCTTTAAAATCTGTTTTCTCTTCTCTCCCCCAAACTGCTATGCTTAGATCTGTAAAATTAAGAACAAGTCTAAGAAATAGCTTGGAGAGGAGAACAAGAGTGTCTGACCTCAAAACACTACCATCTCCCCCTGTTTTTCCCAGACCCACAGTTCCTTAGGACTGTTGATATATCACTATTATTATATTCTCTAACTACTCTTAGAAGGCCTTCTTTCTAAACTACCTGAAATTTTTTATAAAATTTTCATGAACATACCCCCATAGAAATGTGATATATGTGTATTTCTATGCCTATGTCTCCATAGTAGTACTCTGGTTACACTTCCCTTAAAAACTTTAACTTATTATAATTTTTTAATATATATATATATATATATAATATGCAAGTATATGTATGTGTGTGTGTGTGTGTGTGTGTATTATTTTTTTTTTGAAACAAGATCTCAATCTGTTGCCCGGTTAGAGTGTTGTGGTGTCATGATAACTCGCTGCAACCTCCAACTTCTGTGCTCAAGCAATCCTCCTGCCTCAGCCTCCCCAGTAGCTGAGACTCCAGGTATGTGCCTGGCTCTCAGTTTATATTTTGACCAAAACATAACAGAAACTCTGAGCCCCTTAAGGTAATAAAATAAGTCTAATTCATATATCTTTCCAGTGCCTAAGGTAGCTTGTAGCACACTATGGCCCTCAATATGTGAAAAATGAATACATGGAGGATTGGATTTTTAGATAAATGAATAAAGGACTGAAAAAAATTATAAATTATTTCCAAACCTAATTCTTTTAATAATTTATTTAACCTTTCCTGACTCTGCTCCTTGATTGCTGATTTTGTTTCCTGGAATTCTCTTTTCTCTTTTTTTTTAGAGACAGAGTCTCACTTTATCGCCCTTGGTACAGTGCCATTGCTTCACAGCTCACAGCAACCTCCAACTCCTGGGCTTAGGCGATTCTCTTGCCTCAGCCTCCCGAGTAACTGGGACTACAGGTGCCTGCCACAACACCCGGCCATTCCTCTGGCTCAGTGAGTAGGGTGCCGGCCCCATATACCTGGAATTCTCTTTTTAAAAGTCCTATTCGAACACCTCTTGGGAGCGGACACAATTAATAGAGGGACTTCACCCAGCAAATGCAAACAGTGTGACCTGCTTCCTTGTACCCTCAATGATTTCCCAACAAGAAAGAAAAACTAAAACATAAATTAAATAAAAGACCTATTCTACCCACATTACTTTCAAGTAAGAGTCTCTCTACTTTCAAATTTCTCTTTTGCTTTTCCATTCATTTTCAAAGATGTTACTTTCACCAATTCTAATCCCTTCAAAATGAAACATCTTAGGTCCCACTTGTCCCATCCCCCTCCTAGGCCTCACCCTGAAGAACTATCATAACAAGTAACTGAAGCTCTTGGGATTTTTTTTCCTGACTTCCTTTCAGGGGCGATAGGATTCAAAATTTTAAAAATTTATTTTAATGATTTGGTAATATCTGATGACAAAAGAGTCTTTTCTGTTTGAATTTGTTTAAGAATGGCTCGTTCTGTGAGTCTGAGATGAACTAGGTATCTTCTCAATATACTGTTCAGCCCTGCATTTAAAATGTTTTCATTTTAAGATCAAGACAAAGAAGGAACACTTTGTCCAACAACTCCACAGCTAAGACCTATGCTAGCTTTCCACCACATTTCCTTGCATGAGGCTTTCTGCTTCTTACCAACAGTTTTGCACCTTACATAGTGATTCCCATCATTATATGATCTCATTATCTCAAAAATAAAGTGCTTTATATAAATATTTGAACCACATTCCACCTACCCATTACTGTGCAGTTTTGGTGTCGTTGGGGATTGTGGTGAAGGGGTAGAAGAAGCCTCTTCTCCCACCCACAACAGGGGACTTTGCTGTCTATATTTTGGCATATATCAGTTCTTGCCCTGATGTAACAATGAGCTAACTAGCACCAGGGGCTATAACTACGAAAGTCATTTCTCTGGAGGCCAGGCAAAGTCAGGGAGGAATAAAACCCTGAGGGAATAATTTAAAAGTTGAGGTGTACTTTATCCAAAGAGCATAGAAACACAACTTTTGAGTTGCACAGAACAAGGAAAATGGCTGATTTCACAGGATTAAGGGTGGAAAATGTTATGATGTGCAGAATGCCCTCTAGGGTCTGACGTGCACTTTCAATTCTGCTGTCCCAAAGGACTACCACATAGAGATGCTGAATCCTTGTGAAATAAAGATCTGTCTAAATCCAGTATTAGTACTGCATATATGTCATGAAAAATGTATCCACATTTGCAAAGAAGGCCTTAAGGGCTAACCCCCTAATCCAAACTATGTTTCTAACTTTATTCAGTGTCTTCTACATGTGCTTAATGATTAAATTAGCTACTACACATCAGACACTATTCTAGGTACCAGAAAACAGTGACAAACAAGAAAATAAACAGTTCTTATTCCCATAAACCAACTTATAATTGACTCTCCCATCTAATCCATATGTAGTAATGTACAATTTAGTCATATTTAATGTTTATAGTATTAAGTCTAAATAGTTGTCCATATGTCTCTCACCTACAAATAGCAAATTCATACTACCAATTATCCTCATATGCATGAATGTTTTAGATCTTAAACTAAATATTCAATTACAGGAAATCAGGAATTTTGTTGTGCAAATCACTACATTGACCATAGTAAACAGTACATTATAAATATTAAGTGAATGTATGAGAATATGCAATTTTCATCCCTACAGCCTCACACTAATTTAATAATTTTTCTATAAAGTCTACTTTAACAAATTAAATGTCATTTGATAAATAACATTGGTTCTATCTCATTTTTATTCTATCAGCCTGATAGCTCACCTCTATCAGAAATTTTTTTCCTAAAATTACTTGTATATTATACTCTCAATAGTCACACTTGAAGGTTGTGAAGACAACAGAAGTACTTTTTAATTTAAAAAAAAGAATTGCCTTCTCAGTAATCCATGGAAAGTCTGTGAAACTTTGTGCTTGATTTGGCAGCACATATACTGAAATTGGAACGATACAGAGAAGATTGACCCCTGCACAAGGATGACACGCAAATTCGTGAAGTGTGCCATATTTCTAATCCCTGATTATTTGACCCATGGTTATTAATGTGATTAATAAAGCTAACTATTTATTGATTGGAAAAGAAAAGAAAAGTCTATGCAGCATTCAGAAACTGCTAGAGTCTTATGATTATGTTGAAAAGACTCAGCAAAGGCTTAAACATACTTTTCCCTACGTGGCATCAAAGCATAAATCAGAACAAATACTTCAGATTATTTTCAGTTTAAAATGGTTGAAAAGCCTCAATTCGGTTTGTTTGAATTTTTATAAAATGCACCTAAAGATCCAGAAACAATGAAAATGTCAATATGACTAACACATAATGAATTCCAGATTCTTGAGAGAATAAACGTTGATTACTGAGAAAATATTGCCAAATTATTTTTTAAACTGCCTAGATTTCAGCCTATGGCATACCTTGGAACTGTTTTATTAAGCAGAAACCAACTGAAAAATGAATAGCCCTTGCTCAGAGAACCTGAGCAACCAGCCTTTTCTTTCCCTTCCAAATATGTTCTTTCAGAGAAACAATCACAGCAACTACAGTTTCAGACCAACTAGAAAAGGTCAGAAGTGGGTCATCTATTTTAGGAGCTATAATCCCTACATGTAAAGTGTTACAAAGGCAAATTTAGGCTGGAAGAGTTATGACAGCAAGGCATGCCGGGGATTCATTCTTCTGATTTAGGATAGGCCTAGAAAATAGGATCTTCCAGCTAAGATTAGAGAAAGGCAGACCAATGACAAAGCACAAGCACACAAGGTAAAAACTTGTCAGTTTCTGGGCACCACAATCGTTGCTGGAACTTTTTTTTCAGGAATATTGTTGAGAAGAGGATTATAGCATTATAGGGACATCCACACAGGATACAGAGTCTGGAATATTATTTCTTGTTTGAGGAAAAAATTAAAATAAAATAGTCAATAAGAGATTGATAGAGGCTAAGTGTTCACAGCTCAGTGAATAGGGTGCTGGCCACATACACCGAAGGTGGTGGGTTCAAGCCTGGCCCGAACCTGCTAAACAACAATGACAACTGCAACCAAAAAATAGCCAGGCGTTGTGGTGAGTGCCTATAGTCACAGCTACTTGGGAGGCTGAGGCAAGAGAATCTCTTAAGCCCAAGAGGTCGAGGTTGCTGTGAGCTATGATAACATAGCACTCTACTGAGTGTGACAAAGTGAAACTCTTGTCTCAAAAAAAAAAAAAAGAGAGAGAGATTGATAGAAAATCAATTAAGAACAATGGAAAAGGCCGGGCACATGGCTTACACCTGTAATTCTAGCACTCTGGGAGGCAGAAGAAGATGATTTGCCTGAGCTTGGGAGTTCAAGACCAACCTGAGCAAGACAGAGATCTCCTCTCTACTAAAAATGAAAAACTGAGACAAGAGGATCACTTGAGCCCAAGAGTTTAAGGTCACTGTGAGCTATGATGCCACAGCACTCTACCATGGTGACAAAGTGAGAATCTGTCTCAAAACAAAACAAAACAAAACAAAAAAAGAACAATGGAAAAGGAAGAACCCATGAAAAATTCCATAGAAGATAATATGTTTAGAAATGTTCTCCATGAATATAAGAAAAAATACTTAGTCTTAAGGTCTTATGAAGTAAAAATAATGCTAATTTAATTCCAAATTTTACAGAGGTTATCATCTGTTATCTTATTGCTTTGGCTAAATATTTATGCAAAGTTTGATCAACAAACAGGATAGTGTGTATCCATTTTTGGTTGTAACATTTTGGGGAGCTCTAGAATTTACACTATTTTAACCAACATTAATAACAAAAATAGTAAGATAACCAAAAAATACATAATTTTGAAAGTACAAAGGATGTATATTAATAAATAACAAGTCTTTACTGAAATATATAAATAATTCGAATAAATAAAAAGACATAATATGATACTGACTAGCCAGTACTATTGAACAATAATAATTTTCTTTAAATTAATACATAAGTTTAATTACAGTACAAACCAAATTTTCAAAAGGATTTTGGGGATAGTGACCAAATGATTCTAAATTTCAGGTGGAAAAATAAATATGTAGAAAAATTAAGACTATTTTTTAAGGGCAAAATAATGAACTATAAAGATATCATGTAGTACTGTCACCAAAATATAAAGATGTATAAAAGGAATAAATACAGTAGTATATCTTAGTATACTAGAATTTAGTAAGTGACAAAGTAGATAACAGCCTCTTGACTTAATTTAGAGATGGTATATTATTAAATAAATTGTGTTAGAACAAAATATGCATCTATATATATACAGCCAACTAATTTTCTTTTCTTTTCTTTTCCTTTTTTTTGAGACAGAGTCTCAAGCTGTCGCCCTGGGTAGAGTGTTGTGGCATCACAGCTCACAGCAACCTCAAACTCTTGGGCTCAAGCAATTCTCTTGCCTCAGCTGCCCAAGTAGCTGAGACTACAGGTACCAGCCACAATGCCTAGCTATTTTTGTTGTTGTTGCAGTTTTCATTGCTGTTTTAGCTGGCCCAGGCCAGGTTCGAACCTGCCAGCCTTGGTGTATGTGGCTGGCACCCAACCCATTGAGCTATGGGCACCGCCCATATTCAACTAATTTTCAATAAAGACACCAAGAAGACACATATGGGGTAAGAATAGACTCTTCAATAAAGAGTACTGGAAAAACTGGATATCCACATGCAAAAAAGATAAAAATTAGACGCTTCTTTTAAAACATTCATAAAAATCAATTCAAATGCTTTAAAGAATTAATATAAGATTTCACTCCATAAAATTCCTAGAAGTAAACATAGGGGAAGAGTTACTTGATGTTGGTCTTACCTTGGCTTTTTTTGCTGAAAGGGAAATTTATGCAATAGGAGAAAATATTTTTGTATAATAACTATAGATGCAAAAAGAAGTAAATATCCAAAATATGTAACTGAGATACTCCAACATATCAAATAATGTACCTTCCCACTCTATTTACTGAAGAGTTCCATCCTGGGGGCTTCCATTCTCTCTCGTCCATTTCTGTCATCCTCTCTGCCTACTATACAGTTTTCATCTTAAAAATGTTTTTGATACTTCTGGGGTTAATGAGTGTAAGTTTTACATGTATGTGTGAGATGGGCCTCCCTCCAACCTTGTTATGACTGACACCTTACCCATCTGGCCATAACAAAAAATAGTTGAGAAAAAGAAAAAGTGCCTTGGTCACTTCCTTCATTATATATATGATTTATTTATTTGGTTGGTTGGTTGGTTGATTGGAGTTTGTTCTAGAATCAGAGTATCACTCTGTAGTCCAGGTTGGAATGTAGTGACATCATCATAGCTCACTGCAGCCTCTAACTCCTAGACTCAAGGGATCCTCGCACCTCAGCCTCCCAAGTATATACTGATTTCTTAATCCTCTCACTTCCTCTTGTTTTACTGGAACACGTGATCTCAAACTTAAAAAAAAAAAAAAGCATACTTGTGAAATAAATTTTGTAAATCTTTGCATGACTAAAAATGTTTGAGTCTATCTTCCTAATTGGTTTTTCTGTTCCGTATAGAATTCTAGGCTGAAAATCAGTTGGAGGCACTTTTCCACTGTTTTCCAAGGTCCAGTTTTGCTTTGAAGCATATTCATGCCATTCAAATGTGTTCATTTACTTGTAGTCTATTTACTTTTTCTTAATAATTTTATAATCTTTTCCATGTTTTGGGTAAGAAAATTTCATAGTAATGTGCTTTGGTATTATTTTTTAATCATTCTGGGCATTCAGTATATCTTTCATATCCAGAAACTTAAGCCCTTCTGCTCTCAAAGGATTATTTTTTCATTGTTTCTTTTAAATTCATCCCTTCTGTTTTCTCTGCTCTAGAACACATGTGAGTTGAATAATTTGCCTCTTGATTTAATTCCTTATGTTTCTTTTCTTTATCTTTTCTCTTTTCCATGTTTTTTATTTTTAATTCAACTTTCATGGAGACGTCTTTATTTCTATGACTTCTTTGACTACCTTTAATTCTTCATTGGTTTTTTATTTTATTCATTGTTCTTTTAGTTTATAAAAATATTTTTTCTCTATTTTTTCAAAACTTATTCTCAAGATTGCAAATGTTTTCCTCTCAATGATGTGAAGATATGAGTTCTTTAAGATTTTATTTTCCTATGTTCCCTCTCTCATTTCACTATATTCCTTTTGGCTTTCATAAAGATTTACCTTTTTTTCTCCAAAATTCTTATGTATATTAAGGGATGAGGCACAAAAAAATTGATCTCTTATGCTCTGGAATAAAAGAGCAGAGCTTACTAATTGGTAGGCTTCTGAGTAGGGTTCTAGTAGACAAGCAGCATTACATCTGTGAACTCCAAGGCCATAAAAGACTTTTCTCTATTCCCATTCAGTTTCTTAAGCAAAGATACCAGTGTTCTGTTTGTGGGCTCTATGCCCACCCCACACCCGCCATAGAGCCCTGCGCCATCCGGCGGCAGGCTCCACTGTGCTGCCTCTTTGCATGGTGAGTCCTCTCACAGTAGGACCCCCTGATGGAGCAAACCCCCTGAACCAGGAATATCACTATTGCCCTTTGCCAAAAGTGATCTTTATAACTGGAAAATGTAGAATCCTAAATTCTCTGAAAAACCTACTGCCTTGATTGACCTCTTAGACTCGATTCTTTTTACTCATCAGCCCACTTGGGATGATTGTCAGCAGCTCTTACAGGTCCTTTTCACCACCAAGGAGTGGAACCGCATC
>CAUYRH010160533.1:0-46257 GCA_963574655.1 Perodicticus potto
ATGCAGGGAAAACACTTGCAGAAATTGGCCTAGGAGAATATTTTATGAGAAGGATTCCCCTAGCAATTGAAGCAATATCAAAAATATAATACTGGGATCTGATCAAACTAAAGAGATTCTGCATAGCCAGGAACACAGTAAGTAAAGCAAGCCGATGGCCCTCAGAATGGGAGAAGAATCCACAGAGAATTCAAACTAATTAATAAGAAAAGAACAAATAACCCCTTTTCATTGTGGGGAAGAGATTTGAACAGAAGCTTCTCTAAAGAAGACAGGCACATGGCCTACAAACACATGAAAAAATGCTTATCATCTTTAATCATCAGAAAAATGCAAATCAAAACCACTTTGAGACATCATCTAACTGCAATAAGATTAACCCACATAACAAAATTCCAAAACTATAGATTTTGGCATGGATATGAAGAGAAGGGAACCCTTCTCACTTCTAATGGGAATGTCTTTTAGAAAGAAGTTTGGAGAACACTTAGGGAACTAAAAGTAGACCTGCCATTCAATCCTGCAATTCCTGTACTAGGTATATATCCCAATGACTATCATTTTACAACAAGGATATCTGCACTAAAATATTCATTGTGGCCCAATTCATAATTGCCAAGTCATGGAAGCAGCCCAATTGCCCACTGACCAATAAATGGATTAACAAATTATGGTATATGAAGTCAGACAAAGGTCTTTATAAATAAATGTGTGTGTATAAAATACTATAAATTATAGCCTATAACATTTAAAATATTTTTAAAGTTTTAATTAAAGAATAGTGTAATAACCCTCCATGTACCCATCACTCATTTTTAATAGCTATTAACTCATAACCTGTATCACTTTATCCTGCTCTGAGTTATTTGAAAGTATATCCAATATATTATATGATTCTAACTACTAACATTCACTATTTATCCTTAAAACATAATTTCAATAACACTACTATATTTAAAAAGTAACTATAATTACTAAATATGATCAAATATCTTATCTGCGATTACATTTTTCTAATCAACTCATAACATTTAAAAAACTTAATTTTTTCAAATCAGAATGATTGCAAATTAAAAAGAAAGGAGTAAGTACAAACAGAAAACCAACTCCACACTCAAACTTGCAGGAAAAATTCTAGAAGGAAATATGTAAAATGCTAACAATATTTATTTCTGTATAGTACAATTAGAGCTTTTAAAATTATCTTTTTATGCCATCTAGACATTTCTTAAGTTTCCTAGTAACACGCAGGAGACCATACAATCATTCATTAAACTAATGATGCACTTGTTAAAAAAAGACAGGAACAGAGCTATGCTGTTTGTTTCCCCTACTACATTAATTTTTAAAGGATTCATCTGTGTGTGAAATGCAAACAAAAATAGAGGGCATTAGCAATGAAAAAGCACATTTTTAAGGAATATTATTTCATCCCAAAATGGAATTTTCAAGGAAGATTTCATTTGCTATAACACTTGCTCAGGCTCGAAAAGTAACTCTCCTTAACCAAGTGCAATGTATTTCTCGTTATTACAAAGCAGAGTCCAGAAACAGTTAAAACGCCATTAGTAAAAAGTATGTATATTTGTATTGCTGTGGTATTTATATCCAAGTAACTCATTTCAGGAACCAGTCTAGGTCCTCAGTGGTGTGTTTGAACCACAGGTCTGTTTCATGTCTTGTCCTAGCTGAGCTAATATTCTTGGATGAACCAGCTACACTTAAACTCCTGTATTTATTTTTCTGTTCCTGGGTCCTGTCTGAGGCTTCTTAAGATATGTTATAAGGATCCTCCGTGTGGACTGTCTGGAGGTGTCCCTTTATTTCTGTGGCATTAACAGGCAAGTGACTTGTTGGATTGCAGTTTTCTGTGTCAGCTCTGCCATCCCTCCTGATCCTCCCTGCACGGATGTGCGCGCGCGCGCGCGCACACACACACACACACACACACACACACACACACACACAGCCCTTCTTTGTTGTCTAGGCATCTCTGATGATTCTAAGCATCTAAGGCGATTTTACCTTATCTCAGGCTCCAGGGTTTGGAGGAGGAGAACTACTTCAGAGAGGGCGCTGGACATGTGCCTCCTTCTGCCTTGTTTTTCTTCTCTCTTAGTACCTTATCTGAATATTCCAAAACATTTTCCAGGTCCCTATTTTTTCCCATAGTACTACTCTGTTGTTAGTAATCTGTTGTCTTGTCCATAAGTTAGAAAATTTAAAAATTTAGATTTGCATTTTTATTGTAGAGAAGGGATATTTAATGCAACTTCCATTCTAGAATTCGAGATTCAGTCACCATCAAGTTGGGGGAGGAGAATAAAGGGGGGTTGGTATATTTGGGGCCAGCAGAGAAGAAATTTTCATAGTTTTCCTTAAATCATGCAATATTAGTAGTAATCAATTCTTCTGGACCCCAGGTAGGGAAATATTTTAGCTTAGGTGATTTTTCTAGAACACTACTCTCTACCATTAGTAAAATTCACTTGTCACACCTAGGGCAGAGAATTGGAACAAACAGGTCTAGGTGTCTGCGTAAGTGATTGTATATATATACATATATATAAATTAAAGGGCACTGATGAGGACTGAAAGATCCATGTGACCTTCCGGCTTTTATGGTGCCTATAATAAGCATAATTAGAGTAATGTCTTTGAGCAGGCCGCTTAATCCTAACAGAAGAAATTACATCAACCTATTAGAACCAGTTGAAATATTTTGTGTAGTCTAAAAAATTAGCTGACAGTCATCTAAAATAAATGGGGCATAAAACAAATATGTTTTAGAAGAGAAGGAAGAAGTTTGGGAAATTGCATGATACTAGACAAGGTGCTGTAAGACGCTCCACCCATGCCAGAAAGCGGGAGAATGAGAGGGTGGGGCCTAATTAAAGCTTAAAGCTTAAAGTTCAGTGAGATTGTCCTCCTAGCCCCCTTCTCCTCCTGCTGTGTTTTAGTTAGTCCATCATGTTTCTCTAATGTAGTAGTTTATCTTTATGTTCTGCTGATTTTAAACTCCAGAAAATAGTTTGAACATGGAGCCAAGTAAACATCTTTGGTTGTACAGATTATAAATATTTTCACATAAAAAATGAGATGCTTTCATATATCAAGTTCAAGTTAGATGTAAGCTATGTAATAAAATATAATAACCTGAATGTATAACATCCTTGTTTATACAACCAAGCTCTAAAGTTTGATATATACAGACGCAGTTGGGTCTTAGCTGAGCAAAGCCTTTCCGTTGGTTTGTTTCTGAAATATGATCTCTTACAGTCTGTGTATCCTGAGGGCCTGAATCTGCCTCTCAAATAAACCCCTCAAAGAGAAATATGGGAAGAGAAGAAAGTTAACTCCCTGGGGACCATCACCTTAATGACTTGCTCTGAGTGCTTTCTAATACACGTACAGCTCAGCCAAGACTTCCATCTACTACAGGCTATTCAAACAGCAATGAGGGTTTCTGGTCTTTTATGGTGAATAAGAAATGCTCATTCATCACTTCAACTCCCATCTTCACTCTCTTCTTCATTGCCAGTTAGAATGTCCAGAAATATACAGGTAGGAGGCCAAATCTGGCATCAACCTTATGAAGTTAACATAAACAAAACAGTGTGTCAAAATGTCTGGTGCAATGAACAAGAAATGAATAGTTTTTTGCAGTCCAATAAAGTACCCAGTTGTTATAATCCTCAAATGGATAGTCAGGATCCACTGGCCATGTCTGTCTCTGAAAAGAGTGGCAGAGCTCAAGTCATAGAGACTTGAATTTGGGCCATGTTAGGGATTGGGGTCTTCATCTACAGTGCATGAGAATCTATTGGAAGGTTTTAAGCAAGAGAATGATTTATGGTTTAAAACATGACAGTCTAGGGAGGTAGTTTGTAAACCGTAAGAACATGTTCAAGACCAGCAGTAGACTGGAGGATGATAGTGCAGATAAGGAGAAACAGAGAAGTTCAGGCAGTTTCTAGAAGAAGGTAAATCAGAGAGGCCAGAAAGATCAATTAGCTACAATGGTGGCTGAGAAGAAAAAGAAGAAAACAATGAACACATTGTATGTAAATGCTATAAGGGAATTATTTAATCCAATCCAATATTTCTTTCTATTTAAAACCACAAAAGAAAATCTCTATTAAGCAAGGAATAAAAGGAAGCTATAGAAAATAACAATCTTGGCTCGGCACCTGTGGCTCAAGTGGCTAAGGCGCCAGCCACATACACCTGAGCTGAAAGGTTCGAATCTAGCCCTGGCCCGCCAAACAACAATGACGGCTACAACCAAAAAATAGCTGGGCATTGTGGCTGGTGCCTGTGGTCCCAGCTACTTGGGAGGCAGAGGTAGAGGCAGGAGAATCGCTTGAGCCCAGGAGCTGGAGGTTGCTGTGAGCTGTGATGCCATAGCACTCTACCAAGGGCGGCAACTTGAGGCTCTGTCTCAAAAAAAGATAAAGAAAATAACAATCTTAAAACAATAGATGCCCTCCTATCATATAATGGAATTTTAATTCTAAAATGTCTATTATCTCAAGATTTAATGTTTCTGAAATTAGGTGTGTCCTACAGTCACTGGAAAACTTATTGCCCATCAATCAGAAGACCATGTCATGTGCTGACTACATAGAGCAAATATATCTGGAGGACGAGGGCTCCATCTCTCAATTTCTCTCTTATTTCCTTTTCTAGCTTAAAAAGATAAAGTCCCTGGGTGGCGCCTGTGACTCAAAGGAGTAGGGCGCCAGCCCGATATGCCAGAGATGGCGGGGTTCAAACCAAGCCCTGGCCAAAAACCGCAAAAAAAAAAAAAAAAAAAAAAAAAGATAAAGTCCCCAATCTAAAGTCAAATGTTCCTCTATTAGTCTCAGTTTATTTTCTTCCCCCAATAATTCTTCGATTTAGTAAAGTCAGACAGAAGTAGATTCCAATTCCACATTTTCTCCTTTTTATAATTTACTCTGACAGTGTCCACCCTGTGGCCTGCAGGCTGCGTGCTGATTTTGGAAGGCCTATTTTTGCTGATTTGTGCTGTCAGTTATCACAGAAATTATGCACAGACCTTTATTCTTTTCTTGCTAATCAGCCTTTGTTAGTGTTTGTGTATTTAATGTGTAGCCCAAGACCACTTTTTTCCCAATGTGACACAGAGAAAAAAAAGAAGGTTGGGCACCCCTGACAGAACTTCAGTTTCACTATTTTAAAGCAGAGATAAGTGAGCAGGGTTGCTTTGGTGTTTAGGAGAGATGCATATTGAAAATATCTTATAACTGCACTTTTTAGGTGCTCAGTAAATGTTAGTCCAGTGGTTCTCAACCTTCCTAATGCCACAACCCTTTAATACAGTTCCTGTGGGTCGCAGAGAACCACTGTGTTAGTCACTATTATTTCACCAAGATGATCCTCTACCAAAATATGCTGAAAGAAGGGAACATGAATTCCTGTTAAAATAAAGGTACTATGTATCAAATGCTACTTATCATATCACCTCAACTGTCTTCCACGACAATTTCATTTTCTGATCTTTTTATTCTAATCACTGCTGTAGACTTTCCATCATTTTTTGATTTCTCCCACCTTACTACAATTCCAACATCCGCCTTTTGCTAAGTCTTAGTGCTTCCATCTTCAAAATATTAAATATTTTTAATATTAACTCTTTAATAATTATTATGCCTACTGAGTTCACCACTTCTGTTCTCTCATTATCCCTTGCCATGTGCCTATGTTTTCTGTATAACATCTCAAAACGTTCAGAGAGGTTTCGTCATTTAAGCCCTTCCATGTTCTGTTTACATTAAATCCTTACACTCAGATTTCCCATCATCCTCCTGCACTCGGATTTCCCATCATCCTCCTGCACTCAGATTTCCCATCATCCTCCTGCAGGGACTTCATATCTCAAGGATGTCAGACCACAGCTGCTCTATCAACACCTTGAACGTTCTTCTGATTGAGTCTTAGCTGCTATTTCCCTTCTGTCTGTCTAGGCATCTCATCTCATGAAACATTAATGATCAAAATTCTTCATTTCTTACATAAAGTCAGCTGAAATGCCAGTTCTTCTCTGATGATTTTTCCTAGACACAGACCTTTTGAATACCTGAATAAAATCGCCTTCTGACTCTCCACAGCAATTTAGGTTTCACCTGTCCCTTACCCCAGAGGGACTGTCGCTGTAAGTTTATAATTTACAAAGTGTCTCTCCAACTCAAGATTATTAAGAAATCTATTAGTAACCTAGGAATTTATCCTTCTTGTATCTTTTCAACAAGATACTCCTGAGGTAAGTTTTTGCCATCTATTTGGAAAAGAACGTGAATGTTGCATGGGGAATAGATAGAGCTAAACAACCACTATTTAGACTGATAATTCTCTTTAGAAATTCAGCCCAAGCCCAGAAATCATAACTCACTTTGTAAACAAAAGCCAATGATCGCATATTACTTTAAAATAAGAATCTATCACGATTTAAGCATTCCCCTTGGGAGTATTTCTTATTCTTATAGAGGAGAAAAAATTTCCTTCTCTCATGTGTTAGGTTCCTGGCTGAGCTACTCATAACATAAAACTTAATTTAGTAAGTTTTAGGTAATGTGGAGCCTTCAACAAGAAATGGGCACCCAAAGAAATAGGGGAACCCTTAATTTTTATGCCAAATTTGATGAAGAAGTGTACAGTAGTGGAGAAGTCTGATTGGATGGAAGGAGTTCTGATCTAATGGTAATGAACTGGGAAGAAATTAGCAAGGCCTGTCCATTCAAATGCTTCCCTGTGTCCCTGTGTGTTCAGAGTTAAAAATGCTTCTTTCCACAGGCTTTAGGGAGGGCGCCTCCCACATGAGTCTTATGATCTACTTCAGAGGAAGGTAAAATAATTGTTTTATGACCTACCTCAGGGGAGAAAGGTGAGGGAAAGGTGAGAGAGACCTTCCTCCTGCTGCTGTTTTCTCAAGTGCCAAGGTGTGATTTCTGGGGTCCCGAACCCCATCACCTTATACCCCAAATATCCCATCAAAATATTACCTTCTACCACTTCTATTTCTCTGAAAATAAATTTTGCTGAATACATTCTCTTTATTTTATTACATTTATTGTGATGCTGCTGTACACCAATGATATTTTAGTACTCCGAATAGATGCGTGTCTGGGACTAGTATATGTCTATCTTATTTCTTCTATGTTTTGACCTTTGGGGAACTTTTGGATGCTAAAAACAATCATTGAAAAAGGTATCCCAGGGTGGTGCTTGTGGATCAAGAAGTAGGGCTCCAGCTCCATATACGGGATGTGGCGGGTTCAAACCCAGACTTGGCTAAAAAATAAAATAAAATAAAAAGGTATCCCAAATCTTTAAAGCAAAATAAACTATGTCATAAGTGGTTGCATGCTTTTAGTTTATGTCGACTCAATAAATACCTATTCTGGGAAAAACACTTAGAGTTCAGTGAACACCCTAATAAACTACCTGAGGATAAAGAGTGGTGGAAGGGAAAACCAACTGAACTCTGATGAGTGCCAATTTATTATCTCCCTTAACAAGGTACAGACCAAGCTTGATACATCTTCCTCTTCTCTGATCAGTTTTATTATACATACTGTGATAGAGAAGTTTCTGAACATGAGCTACTAATAATGGCGATGTCGCATTTAAATAATCAACTATTCTGAAAAATTTTTCACATGCACGCGTACTGGATATGTTTGTTTTAATTGGTGTACTGCAGTTTTTGTAGTATGATACAAGGATGAAAACAGTTCAGATTAATGACTCTCTCTTCTCCCATTCTGACAGCCCCCTTTTCAAAGCACCATTATTACCCACTTAGAAAGTGGATGGATGCCAATGCTCAGAGCACTACTTCTTCCTTTAGCACACCAGATGGTACTAAAAATTCAAAATATTTCCTACAACAGCTGTATCTTTGACAACAAAATTAATACCAGCCAAAATACCACTGCTATGTGAAGGGCATGGTAATCAGACTTTTGAGTCTAACACAACTGGCCACATTCTAGGCTATGGGGAGAAACAAATAAGTATAATAAAATAATAACAAAACAAGAATTCTGATCTGACCAACTCTGGCTCGATGTCAATCGGATGTTCTGTCTAGCTTCAAAAAATAAAAGTGTAAGCACCAGTAGGTACATTAATCATGGAACAGCTGTTCCTCTTAGAACATGAATTGCACCTTCCCCTGGAGCAACCATTAATCCATTAGCACATTTTCGCCACTAAGCTTCACCCAAAAAGCATCATATTTTCACTTTAAACTCTGTTTTTATTTGTTTGAGGAAATAAATCTTTTAAGGAGGATTTGAGTAGAAGTTGATCTTGAAAATTCTTTAGGTTGAAACGATATCTTTCTTCTTATAAGATTTAAAAAAATCTTGCAAAAAAGATGAGGACTTGAAGCCTGGTTTAAAACAAAGTTTGAAATATGTAACTTGAGTCCAACAGTTGGCTGGGACCTGTGCGTTTGATTTGTACATATTCGTAAAAATATTAAAGAGGTTATGAGTTTGAAAGATGGAGAATCAAGAGGTAGAGATGATGATGGCTGTTAACCTAATATAATTAACTTAAAGTGTTAACTGACACATTGTAAGAAGATGGAATAATAGTCACAAGGATATCATTCTTTTCCTTTGGTGAGTAAAATAACACAGTAGGTAGATGTCTCACACACTTGTAAGGAAAATAAAGAATGTAAAATTTCAGGATTTAAAAGTAACAATTTAGGTGGATACTGTCAGCTTTTCAAGCAATGTTTTACTTCAACCAAAGACTAATTGCTCTGTTATTTTCAATAAGTGCACATATGAGTTTTAAACGTGTATACCCTATTTGGATGTGTATGTAGTCAGAGCTTTTATGAAAGGAAGAGGCAAGTGGAAGTCCTTGGAGCTCCCCTGCCTAACCAAGAGAGAAAATTAGAACCAGTGTTGCACTCCTGATGGAATTATGAGGCTTAAAGTCACCACGGAGGACTGAAAAGATACAACAGTGTCAATCTCTATAATAACCTCTTTTAACTCCAGTTTGCATGGTACAAAAGACACATTTAACTAGGAGAATGACAATGAGTTATCAAAGGATTAATCGGGTCATGATTTTGAAGCAAATGGTTCCCAAAATAGCTCTGGCAAATGGCATAGAGCTGAGACAGTCAATGATTTTTTTTTTTTAAATAGCATGCTTTAACCTGAAATGGACAGAGTGCACCTTTTTTATCCTGCTCAGGATTATATCAGCTCTGTGGCATGATTTACTCTTCAGGATCCTTCTCTCCTATCCTACACGGTATTATCAAGAGCTACTTATGCTGATAGAATTTTGAGAAAAGAATTTTAAAATTCTTATAGGAATCACCCACCCCTGGGGCATGGGGCTGGCACCCTCACCACTGTGCTACAGGCATCCTGGATAGTATATATTTTAGGCTATAAGAGTGAAAAGGCAAAATCAAAACTGTCACATAGGTACCCATGGCTTACAGTGAGCCCTTCTAGCTATGCTCACAGGCTGTTAAAAAATAGGTGACAGGCTAGGTCTGACCGGTAGGCTACAGCTTTCTACCCCCTAATCTATATAACTGGAGCATGGAAGGACATTCCCTTCCAAGCTGGAGAGTCACTGCTGTGCTTCCTGCTTCTAAGTTAGTCATCTTTGCATTTTGGACTCAACGCATATTCCACTGAAGTGTAAATAGAACATTTTCATCTTTGGCCTGAAAGCTTGCTGGTTTGATTGGGTGCATAGAAAGAGAGAGAACTCCAGCTGGGTCAGGCTGCAGGGAACACTGTTCTACCCCTCACCTGACAGTGGGATCTCAAAGGTTCTCAGAACCATTGTTTTTAGCAGATTCAAAAAAAAAAAAAACCCACATGAAACATGTGAACCAGTAGAAGAATGACAGTGGAGGGCCATAGGATTTCAGAACATAGCCTTCCATTTCTTTGGCAACTAACTTTGGAAACCCTTTGATCTGACAAACACTGAAAACTCTGCAACCCAAGCGCCAGATAGGCACTAGATTCCCTCTGATCTACACAGACAGACATTCAGGCAGCCTCAGCGGTCATGAACGAGTGAAAGGAAGTGGGACTAGACCTAACTGATTCTCTAAAAACAAATCAGGTGCATGAACCAATTGCTTCTATTTATTGCTTTCTTACACGTGGGTAATTACAAAAGTTTTGAGACATATAAAAATCAAGAAAGGTAAAATCCATGCAGACAGAAACAGATGAAGACCTCCTAGCAACACTGAAAAGCTGAGCAAGATGAAATTTGCATGCGCAGATTAGAAAGGATGCTGTTGACTGTGCTTCTTGGAAGTGAAATAATGGACCGTGACACAGTTTGTTTCAAGACTTTTGCAGGGACCCAGGTATCTCCTATTTTGCCCACCCTTATTCAGTCAGTTGGTTTCATAGGACCTTTTCCATGACAGAATGGCAGATAAAATTAATTAATTATGGTAAATCAATTTTACAAATATACATTTTATAATATTCTGGCATCAGCTGGAAATGGTCTATGAATGTATTAGAGCCCCATTAAAGTGTAACCATAGTAGATACTAAAGAAAGGCTATTTATGCAACATTAAAAAAAGAAAAGTCAAGTGAAAGATCTCATTTTTCTCTTAGAGTAGAAGGAGACATTATGGTCCAAATCAAGAACACACACAAATAGTAATGGTCAATGGATTTTGGGGAAGCAATATGGTGGTAAAACTCCTAGAATGGTGTTAGAATGTCTCACCTGTGAATGTTCATCAGCAAGCCCACATGGGCTGATGAGTTCCATAGGTGCCTTTGGGCCTCATTTCTTTTTGATATTATCTGACAGGTCTAAGGTGGTGTGGCAGCCCAGGGCAGATCTGCTCACACTGTGGTCTGGAACAAATGGAACTCCTTCTCTTGCTAACACAGTTGAAACAAGTAGGCTTTTATGTCAAAGGTAAAGTGCTGTATCATACATCCTTATACTATACATTGCCTCTGAAATAAAAAAAAAATAGCTCATTTATGATTTCAACTCTTGGCAGCAAAGGGCCCTGGTGAGACGGGACATGTTCTCAAGGATAAATGGTTTGCGTGATCTGATCTCAACAAAATAGATTTGCTTTCATTCAGCTACTGGCATTACTGAGTTCTCAGATTGCGAGTAGCAGTGAGCTACTTGGATTTCCCATCATCTCAGGACAACTAGTTAGTACCTGATGGTTGGTCAATTATAAGGAAATACTTTCTTCATGGCTGGAAGCACCTATTCCAATTTGTTCTCACTGGAAGATACTCTGAATATGAGTTTGCTCTGGCTATTGCCCAAACTTCCAGCATCATCATCAGTCAATTACTAATGGTTTATATGACATCATCATGGCTCATATCACGTCTTCTCCACTATACAATTAAAGATTCAAGGCCTAGAGCTCATGCCCATAAACTCATTGTTCTTGGGATGACTCCATTTCCCATAAGCAGCTGGCATTACCAAACAGCTGAGTGCTTTTTAAAAGACTCATTTATCCCACCATCTGGAAACTACGCCTTGCGAGGTTGGGATGCTGTCCTTCAGAAAATGGTAAATGTTCTGAACCAGGGACCAATGTAATGGGACTATTTCTTCTGCAGATGTCATGTAGGACACTGAGAATAAAAAGGTAGATGTGAGGGGTTTCTCACCATCATACTCAACAACCCACTCACAAGATGGTTTTGTTTTCCATTCCCAAGACACTTGGCTCTGTCACTTCACCAAGTGACACAATAATAGTTCTAGTGAACTGGAAGAGAAAACTGCCAACTTTTCATTTGGGGGGTTGTGACACTATTGAATGAATAGACAAAAACAGATTTATGATGTCACTTAGGGTCACTGATCCTTGCTGTCAAGGGGAGATGAGATTGCTGCGATTCAGTGAGGGCCGGGAGGACTATGGGTAGAAGGCAGGTCATCGCTGGGATACTTCCTCTTATGGGCACGTCTGGTCCTAAAAGGTAAAGAATGCTATGGGAGAATAAAATAGAAAAGAGAAGTCAAATATGCAGCTAAGAATCATCACACATTGTGAAAATGATTGTAGTCCCTTATGTGTGTGTATGTGTGTAATGTGTGTGTGTATATGTGTTTACAGGCATAATATATAGACAATTAAGTTCACAAGCTCATCCTAGAAAAAGTGCTACGTACCTCATTACTGAATATCACTGGGATCACCTTCAGATACTCCCTGTGGGAAGCTATGAATGGTGCCAGAACCTACTCAATGCTTCAAAGCAGTTTTGGAACTCTTTTTCTGGAATGGTCATCAGAGCTGTGGTCACATGAGTTCTGACAATTAAGTTCTCAAACTCACCCTAGCAAAAGTGCTTTGAAGGGTAGACTAGGTGTTGGCATCAGTGCACAGCTTCCTGTGGGGAGCACTTCGAAGGTTACTGTAGTGATATTCAGCAATGAGGTAGGCAACGCTTTTTGTCAAGAAGTAACCATTGCTTACACAAACCCAAACTTTCTCACCATTTGTTAAGAAGGGGGAATGTCTGGGTTTATAAGAGCAGTGGTTGCTTTCTTACCTATAGGAGTAATTTTAAATTTTTGAAATATAGAATGAAAGGATGACCTTAATTAATACGGTGCTAGGATGGACTGAAGTGGATATTTGTTGGCTTTTCATGAGGAGAGAGGAGTTAATTGTCTCCTTCTACAGACTCTAACAGAGCTTCATACACACTTTCTTTGGCCCTCCTACAGACACAATGAATTCCTTTGTAGCAGTGGCTGTAAAAACAGCATGCAGTTTCCGGGGGGTGAGGTTACAGGAATGTCCAGAGCTGCCAGGGTGATGTCCGAGGACCAGCCTCGGCTACACCAGGAGGAGGAGGAGCTTCCAGGGCTTAGAAGCCACAACCCTGTTACCCTCTAGCCTGGTCATGTTGCCTGATTTGTCTGGGGCTCTAACTACCCAGTTTCTCCTTGACTGAGAGCTTCATTTTCCAGCCTTCCACATGATTCTGGGTATCTTTAAATCGTGTTAACAAATTGTTTGTCTCTGCTAATATAGGCTTGAATCAATTTCTGATAGCAGTCTTAGGACCCTGTTAGGACCCTGTTGGGCATAATAACTTTTCATTCAAAAGGGTTTTTTCCCTTCAAATGTCATGTCATAAGAACGAAATCATGAGAGAGTGTATTTGGGTTGTTTTCCAGTTTTATAGTATAGATTTTTATTTTCTGCCCCATTGTACTGATATACTCAACGTGACATTTTTATTCAAGTTCCATTTTGCTTCACACTAAAAAATTCTTCAAAGATGGAAGAATTTATACAGTTTAAATTAGCTTCTTTGTGTCATAAACAAGAACTATAAATTTTGTAGTCAAATTATCTTGTGTAACTGACAAAACATAAATGCATTCAAAAGAACAGTAGTTATGAAGTTATGCTTAGCAAATATTTTATATCTAATCATTTTTTTCTGGTTTCTAGAAGTTTTGGATTCTTCATTAAAAGAGGAATGAAAATAAGTAAGAATAAATTAATTTAACAACTTAGCAATTTTAAAAGTGCATTGTTTCAGTAGGTGGTCTGAGATTAAGCAAATACTCATTTTTGAAATTTCCTGGAATTTTTTTTGACTAGTGCTTAGAAATAAACAGTAGCTCTTCCTGTCATCTGCTCATGTTTCTAGGGTCATTTTGTTGTTTAACTGAGGCCGAAACTAATTTGTTGTCATTGCAAGAGAGGAAGTGGTCAACTTAAACCCATCTTTGATATTAATGATGATCAACTTTGCGAGGACCTCAAAGCTGATAGCATACCAATTTTGAGATCCAGGCCATTGTCATCATTCCAAACCTAATTGCTTGGTTTAAATCATTTTCCATGAACATGTCTGACTCCCCCTCTCATATTTTATGAGTTTGTACCAGTGACATGAGAACAGATTGAGCACTTTTCAGCTGGAGGATAAAATGCCCCTGAGAATAACACTTGCACACCTGCTCTCCATCCCAACAACGGGCATCTTTACAGGCTCTTTGGAGATTCAAGGCAGAGTCTCAAAGGCTGAGTGGGGATGAAGACATTATTGTTTCTCCCTCTGAATGGTATTTGATGGTGGAGGTTCAGGAGAAAGATGAAACTGACACATGGGTGCACACACACGCACACACATACACACACTCTCTTAAAATAGCTTGACAAAGAATATATGGTCTCTATATAACAATCATTTTTACCCCTACTCATAAATTAATAAATTATGCCTCTTATAACAAAGGCAAAAAGCAAAGTTCTGTTGGTTCCCTAAGCACGTGACTTCTAAGTGAGAAAATGAAATCCATATGTGGCACCACTGGAAATTTTTTTGCTTTACTTCAATACATAGAATAAGGGGAACTTATTTTCATGCAATCAATTTGCTTTTCATGAATTTTATTTTACTATCTTTTTTGTCTGTGCTTAAGTTGCTAATCAGTTGTCTTGAGTCCCTTGGTATATCAAGCAGATAGATAAGGGATTACACAGTATTTTGACCCTATGTCAGAGAACAAAGTATGACAGAGAACAGTATGTCAGAAAAAAAAGTCCTGAAATAAATGTTGATTCCTCTATAATTGCATATGAATGTCTTTACTGTGAAATAAAACTTTTGTAGGATTTTGTTCGTCTGAGATGTATAGATAATCAAATAAAGACTAGAAGTAGATATTTTACAGACTTGATATATTAACAGACCCGACAAATCTGATATTTCTCAGCTTTAATTGACAACCACTTTAAACACAACAGAAGGAAAATCTATATCATCCGTTCAATTAGACAGGTGGTGTTGCTAATACTGGGGATAAGTAGGCAGCTATCTATATAATTCACTGGGCTATTTTTAAATTAAATTTTGACAACATTAGGAAGAAGATATTATAGGCTACCAGTAGGAGACTCATTATTCTAATTTACAGGTATTTGACTTCATATGTGCTGTTTCTACCCACTGTATCATAGTGTCTCCCTAAAAATATTTTTATTCCACATTTAATGGACTTATTCATTGCTAAATAAAAAAAATAGTTAATGGTAAACATAAAATAGTAAGGGAAGAGAGAAAATTGATATGCATTGAATAGGAAGGACATTCACATCTGTTTTGAGAGATTTCTGCCTGTGCAATTTAAATGTCACAAAAAACTACATAAGATAAGGAAACTGAGGCTAAAACTGACAATTTTAAAGAATTTTGCACAGAAATGATACAGAATCAGTGAGTAGGGGACTGAAGTAACGTGGTTAAAAAGATGTGTTCAAGATGTTAAGGAAAATGAATAGATTTTATGAAAGCCAATCAGAGTATGTGATAGATTTTATCCATGTGTCCAGAACTGTTTTGTGATAAGTGGTATCAGAATGCTAAAGTTAAGCATCTTAAGACCAAAGTAGAGAAGAATACACTAGTGTGGACACACAGTTTGCAAAATAGACATTGAAAATGCATCATTTTTAATTTAGTATTTAGATAACGTATTGAGGACCTTCTACTTTTGTACATTATTACAGTTAATCCTTGTAACCATCTAAGATGTTTGTTATCATCAACCATGTTTACAGATACATTGGAAAGAGAAAAGCTTTAATTTGAACATCAGTCTAGGTCATTGGCTTTATGGCCCTAGGGAAATAGTGACCACTTCTTTGAAGCTTACCTGAAAAGGATTATAAAAGTGGGTTTGAATTTTCAGAATGGTAGGTAGTTCATTAATATATATCAAAGTGTACAAGATGAATATCCAGTTGTATAGTACTCCAACTCTTAAAAAATTTCCCTAAGAAATTAAGCATAAAAAAGCCAAAAAAATGAATGTCACTGTGAAAATTTATTAATCCAAAGGGCATAAGCATTCCAATCTTGAAAGTGAGCTCCTATTCTTTAAGGATGGGAACTGTTAGAGAATATCATAATAACCTGTTCAAGTTGGTGGGGAAGAGGGGGTGTGGCAAGGTCATGATGACAGAGCCGTCTGTCACCCCCTGGGAGTCAAACAGGAATGTGGAGATGAAGGACAGAGCACCGAATTGAAGGAGGAGCATTATGGGAAGTTGAAACCCGAGTTTAAGTAATGTCCAAGACATTTTTAGCAACATAAATTCATAGTGTTGAAAGTGGACTTGTTTGCAAGGATGCAATTCCCATCATACACTTAAGGCTTCAGTGTTTTGTACAAATGTCTTCCATATCTAGGGGCTTTTTAGAGGACATTTGGGAGGATTTGAGTTCTGATTCTGCACAGAAGAGGGAAACATCAGCAGACTGACAAAATGTGCCTTACAAACCCAGTCTCTGGAAACAGCAATTCAATTCACCAGTAATGACGAAAATAAGTATTCCCTATCAACATATAAACCCAAATCTTGGAGAGCAACTGAATTTCTCATGATTTGCGGAATGGATCTTCAATCAATTATGTCTAGATCTTAAGTTGAAACTGGGCTCCTGTTGACCTTGGCAATAGAGACCACACGCACAGGCAATTAACATATAGATTATTTTTAAAATCACATAAATTTCATATTTCTACTCAGCTGGGTCTGGCAAAGTCATATATGATACATATATTGAATTCAATAATATATGTTTGTTGATATAGTAGACTTTTTTTTTTTGAGACAGTCTTACTTTGTCGCCCTCAGTAGAGTGCTGTGCCATCGTAGCTCTCAGCAATCTCAAACTCCTAGGCTCAAGTGACCCTCTTGCCTCAGGCTCCTGAGTAGCTGGGACTACAGGTGCCCTCTTGCAACACCTGGCTATTTTTTTAGAGACAGGATTTTACTCTGGCTCAGGCTAGTCTTGAACCTGTGAGCTCAGGGAATCCATCCCCCTCGGCTTCCCAGAGTGCTAGGATTACAGGTATGAGCCACACCTTTTGATAAAATTCAACATTTGAACTTGAGAGGTAGCATTTAGCAGAGTTTAGTATTCTTAACTAATTAATAAACCTTGAGAAAATCATAGCATTATAATCTAGTAAAAAATTTTAATTAATATTTTCATTGACAAAATACAAATAAAACTGTACACATGTGTAACTTTTGATGTTTTATCAATATTGTGTGTTCTAATGTTAAAAGTTAGATATGGGCTATGTGCACTGTGGAAACTAGAGGTGATTTTTAAGGTAATCTAGGTGTCATTAAAGCAATTTAAAAAAAAATTAGATATTTGAAATAAGGAAGAACTTTTCTTGACTACTTTATTTTTGTTGTTGTTGGTATTGTTATCTAAACAAATTCGTATTGCTAGGAACATAGTGGGTGTTCAAGCAGTGATTACTAAATTGACCTGTGATAGATAATTCTTGCCATTGACGTTGCTCTAAACAAGGCAGGTACTTTCTCATACAAAATCTACAACAAGCAAGGGCCTGATGCAAAGGTACAATGAGTGTTTGCAAAAGTGCTCAAATTATTAGCTAATTCTACAAAGAAAACATGTGCTCATATAAGAAATCCCATGCTCTTCAGCTTGGGCAAATAGTCTGCTTTAATCAATCAGTAAAGAAATAGTCCTAGCAAGATTATCTCTATAGACAACTGAAAAGTCTGTGTAGCAATGATTCACTCATCTCAGGATTCAAATGGCACTCCTAGCCCTGTTTAGATATGGTAATGCACATCATGAGAGGACCTTCCCTGATCTCCCCCCATCTGGCCTGGATTAAATGCCTGTGGTAGGATTCTTCATGCTAGCAAAAGTCCAGTGAGGTCTCTCTCTCTCTCTGTATACACATAAGGAAGGAAAGGAGGAAGAAAAGAGAGGGAGGAAAAAGGGAGGAAGGCATGCCACTGAGTCTATGCTTAGCCTAAATGTTAACCCCTGAATTTCTGATATTATCTAAGAAGAATGTAAGTTAATCAATGATCAATATTATCTAAATAGGATTTAATGGATTGCTACTAGGCTTCTCCTAACATATTCTTCTGCTATCATATTCCAGCAGCTTCTGAGGCTCTTGCAGTGTTTGATCAGAAAGGTATATGCTACAGCCTAAAGTCTTTCCTAGGTTCTTTATAGTCTGAAGCACAACACAGATTTATATAAATATAGATTATATATGTAAATATGGATTATATGCAGTATATTCTCAAATATATAATTGTGAGAAGTCTTAAAAAAGGGAGGGACTTTTGAAATGGTATTTGAAGTGTTTTAGGGTATGGAACTGAGGAAACTAATTTAGATTGGAAAAAAAGGCCAGGAAAGGCTTCCCTAAGAAATCATGTTTAAAATGATAGGTGAAGAAAGAGTAGGGTGGAGAAAAAAATTTTAGACCAGGAGACAGCATAAGTGAAGGCTCTAACACCTGCAAATGAGAAGTGTTTAAGGAATAGAGAAAAGTTCAATGCACTTGATAAAATACTTAAAACCAATTGGAGAGGTGAATGGGAGCCAATTGTGCAGAGACTCCAGGGCATGGCATAGGTTTCACATTTTATATGCGGAATTAGAAGGTATTAAAAAGTTTTGTACAAATGAATTAGATGATCCTATTTATGTTTTGTTTTTGTTTACTTTTCTTAAACTCTGAAATATTTCAAACATACTGACAAGAATGTAATAAAATGATATGATGAACACTGATGCACTCTCCAACACATTTTTTCATAACTTGATATATCAGAATTTAAAAATAAACAATCACTATTAAAAGCATTAAAGCCCCCTTGGTACCCTTATTTCTTTCTCCCAAGAAGTAACAACTATCATGAAGTTTGTGTTTATCATTGCCATGTATGGTTTTATAATTTTACTCTGTGACTGATTATGCACTAAAAATAATATATAGTGTTATTTTTCATGCTTTAATGCTTTGTATAAGTAATAAAATATCAAAACATTTTGCAACTGTTTTTTGTTGAAGCTATGTATTTGAAGTTATTTGAGTGTGTATATCAAGTTCAGTGCCTTTACACTGCAGTCTAGGAATCTATCATATGCATATTTTAAAGGAGGTCCAACAAAGGCCTCCTTGAGCCCCACTCTATTCATCTAACAAATAAGAAATGAATGAAATTAATTAGGCAGATGGAAAATCAAAATATTATCTTTATTACTGAAAGAGGCTGGGGTACGTGACAGAGCCTAATCTGAGGGGCAAGTGGTACTGCCAACTCTGTCCCACCTCAAAGCAAATTTGACTCAGGTCTCTGACTTGCTCTATTTGGGGAGAATGTTAGACTGGGGGAAAAAGAACCCCAAATCCTCTCTTCCTAGGATTTTAGATAAACTAGCTCTACCTTAGTGGGAAATGCTGACCCATGGTTGTCTTCAGCAATCCAAATAGTAAGTCAGGTCATCTGTAGGGAAGCAGTAATGATAAGGTAAGAGGTCATGAATATTTAGTTATATTTATAAAAGCAGTTTTTAATTTTGATTAAATCCAACTTTTCTTTCTATTTTATGGCATGTGTTTATGTGTCCTAAGAAATCTTTATTTACGTCAAAGTAGAAAGATAATATTCTACATTGTTTTCTTGGAGCTTTATATTATTAAATTTTTATATCTAGGCCTATAATCTATCTTCAATTAATTTTTGTGTAGAGTGAAAGATAAAGGTGGATGTTCATTGTTTTTCCATATGGATATCCAGATGTTTGGCACCTTTGTGGAAAACATTCCAGTTAGAAGACATTTAGAAGAGATACAGCAACATAGATTGACCTTAAAATTTATGACTAACTCAAACAAGAAAAGAAGCAGAATAATACTTTTAGGTCTTAGCACATGACAGAATAAGTTCTCTGAATAAATTTCCCAGTGGGGAAAATGCTGGATAAAATATCTTTAAAAATGTTTTCCTTTAAATGCATTGCTGAATTAGCAGTGAAAGAAAACTTCAGAAGCCAAAAATAAAGCAAAAGCAGACACTGTGTAAGATAATTAAATACCAAAGACCGCTTTTGCCCTAAGGGTTTCAGCTGAGCTCAAGAATGTTAAGCTTCTACACTGATAACTTGAAAAGAAAAATAGACTAAAGCAATAAGGATGACCCTTTTAGGGTTAGGATTGATTCTAACTGAAGAGCTGCAGATACAGCTGGAGCCCCAAAGAACAATATATTCAGTACCAGAAATAAAACAACTATCCAGAAGATATAGTGGGGAAAATTACAATTTTAGAGTTAATGACTATCAAGGGGATAATAAAAATTCTGCTTTATAATTCATAGCCAGAAGGCAGCCTTCAAGTGAGTTTATGAACTGAATTAATACTACCTGTGTGGTCTGTTAAAGCTTAGAATTAAAATTCACTTTAGAGTCATTTTGGTTTGGTTTAAAGCCAATTTGCTAAAGCAAAAGTAAACTTTATTCAGAGGAGCACAATTTTTAAAGATTAAGGAGTTCTAAGAAAATGAACAATTTTACATCCCCAAATTACAAAACACACAAGGAAATACGTCACCAAGAGGGAAAGACAATAGAAAAGAGTAAAGTGTATCTGACTCTCAAACATTAAATATTGAAATTATGAGTCACAAGTCTGTAATATGCTGGAAGAAATTAAGGGAAAGTTTGCAAATATGAGCAAGAACAAAGCTTCTAAAATAAAGAGAGGCAAGAAAATATGGAAAAAACACCCCAAATTCTAGAAATCTAAAGAAAACATATAACAGTCAAATAAAATAACTTAGGAATGGCTGTTCAGCCAGTTAAATTCAGAGATAGGGAACTAGAAGATCTGTCTGAAGGAACTGTACATAAGACAAAGTAGAATGAAGATATAAATTACAGACCATTAAGATTTGAAGATTTAAAGCAACAAGTCTAGCATACATAAAACTAAAGATCTAGGAGAAGCCTAAATATGGCTTCTTCTTTATTCTGTCTTTTCTTTCCTCATTATCTCTATTAGCTCTTTTCTGTAAGGATTGAAGCTTTTCCAAAATTGTTGAAAGTCATCTCCCGTTAGACATAGGAAACCCAATGAAACTTAAGTAATCAAAAAAAAAAAATCTACATGTAGAGAATTATAGTAAAACTAAAAAAAAAAAGAGAGAGAAGAACTTAAAAGAATGGCGATTGTATTGATGACTGTCTTCCTCATAGCATTGATGGAAGCCATAAGATTCCCAGTTGGAGGCCCTCTGAACACAACACAAGTGAATATTGGATATTGGAATGTTGGAATGGAAGGAAAAGAGATTCTAAACACATTGGTAAACAAATTTGTCAGTAAATCATAACACAATAGTAATAATATTTAAATTATGGCTAATAAACAGAAAAAAATACTGTGGAAAATAATGATAGGAACTGAAAATCACAGCTTGCACTTTCTTCTAAGGCCACATGGAACTTTACAAAAATTAATTTTGTGTTCAGCTATTATGATAGTATCACCAAACATTGAAGCATTAATAGACATATTAATAACATAGACCTCATTTTCTAACCTTATTTAGAAATGAATGACCACAGAAACAAACAAACAAGTGAACAAAACCCAAATAAAATTAGAAAAATTCTGTATTTGGAAAAATTTAAAACATTGTTACAAATAACTGAAGGGAAATTAAAGTACACTTAAAATTAAGTGAAACAATTAAGAAGTTTATGTAGCAAAAGTTAATAAAAGGTTGACAAGAAAAATCTAGTCATTAAAAACTAAGCCACTGGGCAAAGAAGAAACTGATGCAAGAGTATGCATGCTTTATATCCATTTATATAAATTTCAAAAACAGGCAAGATTAAACAATGCATTGTTTATATTCACAGATTTGCTCAGGTCCATAAAGAAAATTAAAGGATTATTAATATAAATCTTAGAATAGTGCTTCTCTCTGTTGAAGAGGGAAAGGGATCATTTGAGAAGGGGCATACATGATTTCCTGGTCAGTCTCCATTTCTCAAACCAACTGGTGGGTTCATGGATATTTGTTATAACATTATTATTCTTTAAACTGTCCCCACAGGTTTATATATTGTATGCTACATTTTATAAAAAGAAAGAAATTCATAGCAGAAAATCATGGGTGAAATGATGAGTATCTCACGCCTCTAATCCTAGCCCTCTGGAAGGCTGATGTAGGTGGATTGTTTGAGTTCAGGAGTTTGAGAAAAACCCGAGCAAGAGCGAGACCCGGTCTCTAAAAAAAATAGCTGGGCTTTGTGGTGGGCACTTATAGTCCCAGCTACTTGGGAGGCTAAGGCAAGAGGATCACTTGAGCCCATGAGATTGAGGTAGCTGTGAGCTGTGGCAATGTGGCACTCTACCGACACTGACAAAGCAAAACTCTGTCTCCCCACCCCCCAAAAGTAAGTACATAAGCGACTATTATATGTAACTCACATTTTCCCTCCTCCTCTTTCTCTTACACACATACACACATCCAAGGATATATCCCAAAGACACCAGAGTGATTTTATTTCCAGGGGAGCTGAAAATCAAAGACAAACAAAACAAAACTAAAACAAAAAACCCAAAGTGAAATAAAACAAGAGCCATAGTAAACCAAAGAACATTAATGATATTGTGTCATGAAGTGTGGAATATGTATAATTTAACCCTTGGTCCTTGTGACTCAGGAAAACCTGAGAAATAAAAAATTAAAAGGAAAATAGAAAGGAATGAGAGCTAAAGATAGTTCTTTCACAGTTCTTGCCTGCCATTTAAATTAGAGTTTAAATTCTCTATCAACCTCTGTTCTTTTTCATCTAGTTCTTTTATATTTATTTATGTATTTGTTTACTTATTTACTTATTTAGCCTTTTCTCTCTGTAATAGGGATTTTTCCCCCCACATCATTTCATGGCCTTTTGGCTAAGATCCAGTAAAGATTTTTTTTTTCACTGAGTACCTTAAGTAGTAGTACCTGGTACATAGCAGAGACTCAGAAAGGGTTTTTCTCAATGAACAAAAAAATGCCTTTAAAAATTTTGATTGTGAAGTGGAGTAGTCTTAGTAAGAGGATGATGGAGGCTGAGGACTGATTCTATTTTATTTTATTTTATTTTGGAAAGACTTATTTTTTTAGAAAAAATAAAAATGAACAGCACTAATGGTTTTTTAAAAGTTCATGGGAAGGAGGTTCTCGAGCAGTGATTTTCAGCCCATGTGCTGCGGCACACTGGTGTACCATGAGAGTATCCGAGGTGTGCTGCAAAAATTTTTAAAGGTCATTAATTAAATTATTTTCAAAAGACGTTCTTTTTTGTTTTTTTACTATTTTATTGTATCAACATAATTTAAGTGTGCTGTGGAAGTTTAACTATAGGTTAAAGTGTGTTGTAAAATAAAAGAGACTGAAAAACGTCACTCTGGAAAGGGAAAAGTTGAAGCAGCACAGTTAGAGATAAGCAGTGGAGACAGGTCCCTGAGAACATCGTGAGGGTAGGATTTCACTCACATGGGAAAGAGCTAGCCTTTGGAAGAGCGGCACTTCCTCTGATTTAAGAAGAAGGAAGAAAGTATACAGATGTGTGTGTGTTTATAATTACAACAGGTGTGAGGAGGGAGGATAGGAAGATAAGAGAGAAAAGTTGGTTGCTGAAGAGCCAACTGTGTCCTGAAAATATTTTTAAAATATTTGCATCATGGAGCTCAGATTTGATCCCTAATTGTGGCCCTTTAGTACATTTTATAAACTGCTAGAGAAACAACACCACCACCAATTTTTCTTAAGGATCAAGTCTTTCTCAAGGAAGAAGATAGAGAATCATTGTGTAGAGGCATGGAAAGGCGAGTTCATTAATTAATTCATCTCCTTGGCACTGAGAATTTGCTCCTTGGGGAACTCAAATGTAATTATGAGCTGGTCTGGAATTTATGCTTCCCGTGGTAGTAGTGACATACCCTACCTAGAAGCAGGAAGAACATAGTTATAAATTGTGCATCTCAGGTACACGCGCTTGAGTTCAGGCTCAAGAAACTATTTCTCCAATTACCACCCAACAAGACAAAACTCATGAGGAATTTTAGAACATCTATTTTTATCTACAATGATATGCTTGAATGAGTTTTAAAACGGAAAGATTGTATCTTTGTAATGATCTTTCCATGCTAATTATTTCGACTTTTTAGATGGAATTTAGAGTTTAGCTGGCTACAATCCAAGTAATGTCCTTGTTAGTAACATAATTATTCAATTCTTAAAAACTAAAAATGGCAAAGGATTCGGTTTATAGGAACTCTTAAATTTCTCTTAGAAAACAGCTTACTGAAAGAATTCATGTATGAGCTAGGTAGTTCCTCGTAGATGTGACTCCAAGCTGAGAGAACAAATAACCCATGCCCCAACCAAGAAAACGTGGAAAAACTCATAGGAGAAAGATCAGGGAGAAGGCTAGAAAAGAGTTGTCTAAAAAAGTCCAGCACCAGGAAAAAACATACTTCACAGAACAAATCTGTCCACAAGGAATGTCTAAAATTACCCCATATGTATTTATTTTTTTATTCTAGAAATATTAAGACAGAACTCAGCAACAATTTGAAAATCTGTGTGTGGTGAGTTTGGAGGATGAGTGTGGAACAAAGTTGTATGTTTCAAAATATTCATGAAATATTTTAGAAAACATCACTGGGTAGAAAAATATCCCACGTAGAAAAACTTAATTATTGAATCAAATGTCAGTCAAGATGCACCAATTCTAAGTTGTTCTTAGGTCCTTATTTACTCTGATACTCAAAAAATAATTTTCCTTCTATTTTTCTTTAATAAACTAATTTCTAAAAAATAGCGTAGGTAGAAGGAAAAAATATTTTTATTAAACATTTTTACTTTCCATGAGAACAAAGTACCATATGTTCTCAAGTTGTTGTTCCATCTTCTCAACAAAGAACTAGCTGGACAGAAATGATTTCCTTGCTTCCTGATGTTTTGAGTCTTTGAGTTGTTTATCAATAAAGTTGCATATTCAAATGAAAGTTAATTGTATTGCATTCATGTATGTCTACTGATTCACAGGTAATAGGGATCTACCCAGAAAGATGAGCAGAAATCCACCATATGTAGAAGCATTTTCAATAAATGCGAATGGCTTGAACTCCCCAGTGAAGAAACATAGGCTGGCCGAATCAATGAAATATTGCTTAACACATTAACTGCCACAGGAGTTGTATTTAACTCCCACTAGTTTTGAGCGCAGGGTCTTGTAAGCATATAGAACTGATGGAGAGGCAGGAAGGTCCATAGCTGGACACTGTGAAAAGACGGCTCTTAGTTTTCGCTGTCAATGGGCAGGTCTCCCCACCTCCTGTTACTCTACTCTAGAGAGGCTGCCTAAGCAGCCACACGTGCGAACATGATTCTCGGATTGCCATAAATTCTGATTGCCTGTTTCCCCTTGAATGTTTGTCTGGCAGTTCTTTGAATGATATCGAAGATAATACATAATGATGTGACATTGTTGCACGTTCTTAAGGGTGTGATTCAGAGGTCATCATCCAGGACCACCCATGGTCCACTCCAGACACAACTAAATATTCGAGGACTCAATTCTCAGGAATAAATTTACTAAGTATACCATCAGTCACATACAATCCACATGGTGTGCAGTGTAAAATTGATTCTAGCACTCCATGAGTTGCATATAACTCACCCACAAAAAGCCAATGTAAAAAAATCCCCACATCTTTTATTAAATTATAAAGGATCATTTTGTTTGCAAAGTTTTTATTCTATTTTCATAAGACACTATGGCCCCAGGATAAACATTTTTTTTCCTAATGTGGCAGTCAATGTATTAAAATATAATTACTATAAAATTTTCACTCTTTCTTAAGACATAAAATGTCATTCCATAGAATTCTGATTTGTAAAGAAATTTACTTTAAATGCATATATGCAACAGTGCATTTTAATCCTTTTCACATTCTTCTGCATTTTTTAATTTATAAAGTAGAAGTTTCTAATCAATAAATCATTCTCAGATTTTTTACCCAACTTCTACATGTAAATGGGTTTCTAGATGGTTCTCTGATAAATTAAAGACTTAGAGGTGATTTACCATCATAAAATATCAAAGCTCATTGTTAACATTAATGTGATGAAATAAAAGCTGTAATGCTTGAACCGTTCTCGGTGTGCAATTTGCAAAATGTAAAATACCCATTCAGTGTAACCCAGAGTTTATAAATTGATTTATGTCAACACATGAAGCAAACACTACCATTTACAGCAATGTGCCTTTTATTGAACACATCATGAGATCAAAATGTCAGTTAGAACAATTTATTCTTTCACATCAAGTGGAAATATGAAGGTGTTGCTTCTATTTAAGGAGGGAACAACAGGCATTTTGCATTTCTTTTCTAAGTACACTGTGTCAGCTAAAACTCAACTAGTATTTCCTACCAAAAATAGACTCCAATGTGAAAAGGAAAGAGGCAAGGAAGAAGCAACAGTTCTTTCCTCTTAAAGAAAATTGCATTTCTTGGGCTACTTTGTTCTAAACATAATGAAAAGCATGTACATTTTGCCTTCTTCTCCTTAAAACTTGGAATACCTAAAATGCACTTTAATTCTCTCCCAATTACTCATTTTCTTAACATAGAGGAATTTATTTATATATAGCTGCATTTATATAATTTCTTAACATCTGGTAAAGGCTATAAAGAGACAGTTTATATAATCCTCAAAGGAAAATACACTGAGAATAAACTAGAACTGTATTCACCAGCCAAAGATGTGAATATCAGACAAAGGCACCTTGGTGATATTTCCCCTTTCTTCTTGTTTTCTTTCCATTTCTTTTTCTCTTCTTACGGTCAGAACCAAAGACAAAGACCAAACAACATACAGCATTTAGTACACAATGTATGCTGTCCAAAAGTCAAGAATAATGAGATGTTGATTTGCTTTTTACTTAATATTACCCTCAAGTAAGCTATTATAGTAATAACTGGGCCCCTCTGCCCTGTGTTCATGTTTTAACATTTTCATTTGGGTGGAATTTAAAAAAACAAAAAAGTGGAAGATGGAGGTTATGCTGGCAAAATGTTGTGGGGAAACATTCGGGTCGAATCACAACAACAGAGTGTTTTCCTTGCTCCAAACAGGATTTTGTGATTTTTTTAAAACAGAAAATTTTACATCCGCAGTTTTATTTAAGCTAAGATGTCCCTATTTGTAAGAAACACCAGAATTGTTAAAAAAGAAAAAAATATATACTTTAGGAACAATAAAATATGGTCAGTGTCTGACTATCTGGTTTCTTTCAGCAAATTGAAAGATTTGGCCACGCTAGGGCTGTGAAGCCACATGGCAAAAATAGCCTCTGCCAAGTAGTGGCTGCTCGACGTGGTTTCCTGTCATCCCTCCTTCTCTCCCTCCCCCTCCTTCCTTCCCTTCCTATGAAGAAAATAAAGCCTAGGAATGGGATAGAGAATGATTTGGGAGGTGTGTACATTATTTTTGATGACGAGATGAGGCCAGACCTCATTGAAGAAGGGACATTTGACCTCAGCCTTCAGCAATGAGAAGGAGTCAGATAGTCTCCATCTTTCCAGCCTTTTTTTTAACCTCCCTTGGAAGACCTCTGTTTGTACTGACTGGTTAATATCCCCAGGGCTTTTCTCCTCATCTGTTCCTTTTCACTTTTTGATTTTTATCAAAGATATATGACTTAAGCTCTGAGGATTCCTGTCTTTTTATTTTAGACCCAATCCTCTATCCCAAACTCTGAGCTCCAGAACCAATTTTCTTATTGCCTGGAAAGACCCATCTCCACCTGGAACATTCAGAAGCACCACACACTCCAAAAAGGCACAAACTGACCTAATTATCTTTCTCATCCTGAAGTTTCCTTCTTCTGAATTACAGTAATGCTTACATTGCATGTACTAATTTAACAAATACTTTTATTCTTCTTATTATGTTCTTGATACTATTCCAAATATGTTGCAAATGATGTATGAGAATGTATTTTCTATAAACAAGGAGATATGTTTGTTTGCCTTTTAATCCCCTCCCATTAGCATATAAAGGACATTCTATAAATCCTTGGTGAGGACAAGAGATCATCAATAAATAGAAGCAATAAAGTAACTATAGCCAAGTAGTAAAAGTACAAGATTACTCATTTATCCATACAGAAATAATTTAATTCACCCACACAGGCAAGCATGATACTACACAACACGGAAAAACAAAACAAAACAAAATGAAATTTGAAATGATCTTTCCATCAATAAATCCAGAGATTCCTTGGAGAGACTTTTGTGGGAGAGACAGATAGAAGCACATATTACAGTACAAAGGGAGTATTCTGCTTCCTCAGCATCTAGGAGAATACACTGTATTTGCTTTGATTAGTCCTTAGGCCTTTATTATACAGATGAGAATAATAAGAAATGGGAAACATTTGCAAAGCTAGTGAATCTGGGATAGTGTATTGGGGAAAGAGATCTTTCTAAGAAAAAAGAGACTAGGATGGCAGAAAAGCAATCCACATAAATGCATAATGGATATATACTATATACAATATATGTACATTTATAAAGAGAGAGAAGTTCTGATAACTTCTCAGAAAATTTCCTGCATCTAATGAAAATAATATCTATTCTTTTGTCTTACGAAAACAATGCAGCAAAGATTTTAAATAGCTCTACGATACGTTTTAAGCTACAGATCCGGAATCCACTTTTGTTCCCTGACTCAGTCTACCAAATCTCTTACTTGTGAGTAAATAATCTGTTTGTGAAGTAATTAAACATGTCTGCATTATTGTTTGACATCAGCATAGAGATGATAAAGTAAACCAATGATTCTAAATGCAGTTGCTTACAAGATTCATCTGGGAATATTTTTAAAAATATAGCAATTCGAATTTAATTGTTATTGTGCTGGGGCTCGGGCATTAAAACTTCTTAAATTCTCCCATGTAATTTAATTGTATACTAAGAACTCTGAATCACTGGCTTAGTCTTTGAAACATTTTTGTGGTCATGAGACCACAAAATAAGAGTACAAGGAAAAAGAAAATATACAAGCCAAAGAGAAATATCTGGGGAGCTGCAATATTTATGGCAGTGGCAGACACAAAATAACCATAAGACAGGCTGAAAACCAAAGTCCTGAAAGTGAAACAGCCAAATAAATGTATTGTCATTGCAGTGAGTGATCAACTCAGTCAGTTATTTGAGACAGGAAGGAACATAGATCTGAAATATGGCCTCTAATTTATTGACTAGGAAATCATTGCTAATTTTAGTGAAAATAGTTTTTATGGTGGCTGCAGAAATCACATTTTAATGAACTGAGGAGCCAACTGAAAGTGATAATTAG
The DNA here is from genome assembly GCA_963574655.1 of Perodicticus potto. Classification (NCBI taxonomy): domain Eukaryota; kingdom Metazoa; phylum Chordata; class Mammalia; order Primates; family Lorisidae; genus Perodicticus; species Perodicticus potto. Next base: position 29,290 of record CAUYRH010160533.1, read on the forward strand.
TAGAAAACAAACATCGACCTTTTTTGTGAGATGATGAAGAAGAAAAACAGTCAATAGCTCCAAAGTTGTTAGTATAGATGTCTATTCATTACTGTGTGGAGGACAAAAAAGACTCGGTTATTACTAAAGACTTGTAGGAAAGACCTTATAGAGGGCACTGAAGGTACAGGTGCGATAATTAATGAGTAAGTTGTAGAGAATATTGAAGGCAGACAGGCTCATAGGTTCAGGCAGAAATAATGACCTTGAACAAAAGAGAAATTCTCCACTCTGAGACTGGATTTAGGGAGAAAGATGTGGGTAAGGACACAGACAATCTTATGAATGAGGCAGACAGCTAAGAGAATTTGTACATTATGAACTCAATTCATCCTGCTTGGGGCAAGTGAGACTGAAGAGAGTCAGTTGTTATTGAAAGGAACAAAAAGAGTTGCCGATCAAACATCAGTTATGTGATTGCCAGGCAGCAATGAGGGTCCCATTTGTGTTGGTACTCTGAATTCAGAGCAGCTTCAATTTGCACAGTTAGGTGATATTATACACACAGAAATGCACACATTCTTGATTTTACAGTCTATGTAGGCCACGGCATAAATCACAGGAGTTCAAAGTTTCTCTAGAGAAAGCACTACCCCAAGCTGTATAACAAGATCCAGAAGATAACAATGAAGGTAAAACTCTAGAACAGAAGCTCACCTTATAAATACGGTGTGAAATATTATCATTTCAACATATAATCAATAGATAATAATATATAACAATATTAAGACATTTTACAAATTCACTTTTCATACTAAGTCTTTGCAATTAGGTGTGTTTTTCACACTTATCACATCTTAGAACCAGCTCCATTTCTAGGCTCAGTACCCTATGTGACTAATGACTACCACATGAGACAAGAAGGCCAGGGGATGGGGAAGCTGAGGCAGAGAGGGGCTCACTACACAGTAGCTAAAATATCCTTGAATTTTTTTTTTTTGAGACACAGTTTCACTGAGTCACCCTAGTGTTGAGGCCATGATGTCAAAGCTCACAGCAACCTTAAACTCTGAGGCTCAATTGTTTTGTTTTGTTTTGGTTTTTGAGACAAGAGCCTCATTCTGTCAACCTGGGTAGAGTGTCATGGCATCATCATAGCTCACAGCAACATCACTCTCTTGGGCTCAAGCAATCCTCCTGCCTCAGCCTCCCAAATAGCTGGGACTACTGGAACCTGTCACAACACCTGGCTAGTTTTTCTACTTTTAATAGAAACAAGGTCTCACCCTTGTTCAATATGGTCTCCAACTTACAAGCGCAAGCAATCCATCCACCTCCTCCTCCTAGAATGCTAGGATTACAGGGGTGAGCCAAAGCACCCAGCCAAATTTCCTTGAATCTTGATAGAACTTAAATATTATAAAAGAAAACTGTGAACCACATATCGAAAAATTTGATGACCTGCAATCAGGTAATGTCCCATGGTCATTTAGGATATTGGAAAAGGATGCTGTCTATAGCTATATAAGTTATCTTTCAGATAATTATCTAAGAGATAGCTGCACTCCTTTGCTCATTGAAGCGTTATTCACAATGGCCAAGACGTGGAATCAAATTAAGTGTACATCTGCAGATGAATGGACAAAGAAAATGAAGTGTGGGATATATACACAGTGTAATGCTATCCAGCCATAGAGAGACTATAGTTAATAATAATTTATTATACATTTAAAAATAGCTGGAAGAGAAGATTTGGATTGTTCCCAACACAAATAAATCATAAATGTTTAACATGACGGATGTCCGAATGACCGCAATTTGATTATTCCACATTGTGGGCACATATCAAAATATCACATGTACCCAGTAAATACAAACAATTATTATTTATCAATAAAACCCCGAGAAAATATATTTATAAGAGTATGAAAATATATAAGGAGTTTTGAAAATAGATCTTTCCAAATTATTATTCTTTTGGGAACTAAAAGATGACAACTGTCATTTCATCTAGTTCCAACCACTTCAAAGTTATTAATTTACCTTTTCATATAAGGAAAATAGGAAAAACCTAAAGCTTTTACTTTAAAAAATGTGGCCTAAGCATTTTAACACACCTGGAGGGTTGTGCCACTGCTATTAACACACAAGCCTCGTTGCAAAGTATGACTGAGCACACGGCTGCCCACTGAATTAGACACCAAACAGCTTCCTCTCCAGCACTGTCCACCATCAATCAATGGATTAACATTATTTGAGGGAGAAATAAGTGTCAAATAGGCAGTGTATTTAAAATTGGTTTTCAGTATATAATTCTGTATATTCATTATCTCCCTCCAGAAAGCAATAGATAATCTAAATTCTTTATAAAATTGAGATTAAAATTTTTAAAATTAGATTAAAATTCTAATTAACTCTGAAAAATGAAACTATGTTTCTGCTTCCTCAAGACTATAGCTATGATCCTCTATATTTAAGCTGTTTTGCTCGGGCTTTCAAATGGCAGTCACCTCCCATAAGCCTTCAGGGTATTTGACTAAATGCCATACCTGAGGGTTTTCACATCCATGATATTCATCATAGTATATCTGATGCCAATAATTGGCTCTTGGCTATACAATCAAGAACTAAACTAAAAGTTTCCAAACACATTTTTAAGATGACTGCATCTATGCATTAACCCTATGCAGAAAGGTATGCCAATTCCCAGAGTTCCCTTAAAATTCTACCATCCTTTTCCCATCAAAATCCAGTCATTTTCAAGCTACTTCATTGCCTTCTGATACCAAAAAAAGGGGGTGGGTTGGTGAAAAGCAAAACAAAACAAAAGCACAGCAAAAACAGTATTAAGATGCATTTTTAGAATATTAAGCAGTTACTGGCTTCTGGTTTTGAGCTAGTACATTATGATAAATATAAACTATTATTTCTTAACACTGGTACTTCACCTTATGGTGTTGCATCTGTGTTTATCCCAAAAATGCCAGATGGCAATGAGAAGCCAATTGCTCACTGTGCAAGAACAATGGCATGTACGTTACACATAAACTGACAAAGCTCCAGTGGGTATCAAGGGAGCCAGGAGCTCCCTTAACCACCTCTGTCAAGCTTTCATAATTAATGAATTACAGACCCCGTTGAGTATTCTTTGGGAATTCCTCTCTAAGGATAACCATACATCCTTGATTATGTGTCTGTAGATGAAGCTTTGAATTCTTCCCTCCACTACCTCCAAGCTTAGAAGACTATAATTTCTAAAGATCCTCCTTTAGGCCATTAACCTCTTTGCTTCAGATCATGTGGTCCTTTTACCATCAGATGGTAGAAAATCACTTTTTTTTTTTCCTGCAGTTTTTGCTGGAGATGGGTGTGTACCCTGCACCTCTGGTTTATGGGGCTGGTGCCCTACTGCTTTTAGCCACAGGCGCTGCCTGAAAATCACCTTTTCACATTACTTCATGTTGATTAAATGACTAGCAGAACAACTACACAAGGAATTCAAGCACAGTACAATTTTCAACCTGATTTTTACACTCAGAATTGATTCTATTTCTTGGGAATTTGCACTATGATCATAGAAGATGATTTTAATGTTGGCTGGGAAATCTTAAAAGACACATTTAGAAATTCTTTGCATTAAAATATTGATTAAAAATTGAGTCTGATGACATAGAACAGAACCTAATAAATAATAAAAGTAACGTAAAAGTGTGCAGCATATGCCACATGAAGACCCTGAAAAATGGCAGACTGACATAGAACTTTGCTTTCTTCCTAAATTGTTCAAAAGGAAATAGTTTCATTATCATAGATACCCTTCTATCATCCATTGTAAACCTGACAGCAGCAACAATAGGGTCATACCAATTACGTATATTGCATGGATTATCAAATAACATTATTCTCAGCAAATAGGTTTTTATTTACTTAAGTTGAGTTTAAAGAATTTTTCAAGGATTGTTATAAATCTTTGTTTTTTATAAAAGTCACCATCCTAATCTAAACATATGAAAATCATAAATAAAATATTAAATCCAAAACCCAAAAATATAGGTACACATCTGTAAAGTAATAAAATTAATAAAACAGAGTTGTATCCACTGGAAAATAAGCAAATAATACAGCAGTTTAAAATGACTTGAACGTCTAAGTTCTTAAACAGTAAGGAAAGGAAAATATCCATGAGAATAATTTATAAATTATAGGCAGCAAATTATAAATTAAGGTCAACTGGATCTGAAAAAGACCAGTTACCAATCCTTGAAATGAAAAATGTGGACACTGCATTGATGAACTTAACAGATAGGGTAATTCTGGACTTAATCACAGAAAAATTAGAAAACACCTAAAACTTCAGCCAAAATGAAGTGCAGGCATAACAAGAGGAAAAAGAAGAGAATTAGAGAAATAAGGATTAGGTGGAAATGCTCTAATATCATTCTAGCAAAAATTCCAGAGGTAAAAAATAAAGGAACTTGTGAAGAAGAAACTGTCAAGGAGATAATAACTGATAATTTCCAGAACTGGGGAACAGACATCTACCCGCACATACACACTTCCCAAACCAAAGTTGTACGTCCAGGGCAGGTAAGAATGATTAAGATCTATACCTAGATAGGTTATCATGAAATTTTAAAACATCAAAGATGAAGAAAGCATTTTGAATGTACCTGAGAGAAAGGACAGATGGCCTATAACAGATGGACAGCTAGACCAACAATAGATTTCTCATCAGCCAAAATATATCTCAGAGACTAACATGAAGTCAAGTTCTTAACTCCAAGAGCACTGGGCAAAAGTAGTGGGGTCCAGGCACATACAGGCTAATGAGCCAGGCACCAAGGGTAGTGGCTGAAAGGAGGGAGGATTGGAGGTGGTCTGTGTCTCTGGACTTCTGCCTGGACTGAACAGCAGGGAATCAAGGCTGATTTAGTTTGGTTCCTGCCACTGTGAACACTGGGGCTCCACAAGTGATTAAAGGGAATTCTCGAAACTCACTTCCAGAGCAGTATTTCTTAAACCAGTTCCATGGCACAATTGACGAGTGAACAAAAATCTCTGTTAAATAAATAAAATGGTTCCAATTGTCAAATGTTTGGAAACTGCTGCAGGAAACAAAATTTACACACAGCAAGACAAAATGTTCACCATGGTTTTCATCAAATGCTTGCCTAAATCCATATGCCCTATAAATCTCCAAGAGGAATGTTTAGATTGCAGGATTTTCAAACCTTGTTGACTGTAGACTGGTGAGTTTTTAGAAGGGCTAATGAGGTAGTCCACAGAACAGGCTTTGAAAGAAGGGCTTCTGTAGATGTACCTTAATATTTCACCTGTGTTTTTTGACAGGTTTCTGGAAACACAAAGGAAGTAAGGAAAATAGGATTCTCCAGTCACTGTAAAATCCACTGCAGAATGCCCACACGAGGGACTGAAGTTCACACTAATCCTAGTAGAGCCTTCTAGATGCCAATTGCCCCGCCAGGTGGTTACACTCCCATTGCACTCTCTAGTCAGGCCCCTTTGCTTTCTCTGATTCAGGGAGTAGTTTTTGCTGCTATAAAGGACACTTGTTAAAGGCCCAGTCATTTTATTGCTTCAGGAACCTTCTAAGAGTCTGACTTAAAGCAATCCTAGAATAACGTGTTAGGTTACACGCAACCAGGTTCTTTAATAACACTTTGTAACATTAACGTACAGAATCCTGCGATGGCAAATCTGATCTGATCCTCTAATTTGGACCCTAAGGGGTACTTCCCTCGAGAAGTGCTTCCCACATGAAAAGTGTATTAATGAAATGAACAGAGCTTTTTATTTGTTATCATTTTAATGGAAAATAGCATTTTATATATTGTGAACATGTATATGCAGGATATATATTCTGTAGAACATGGACAGCTTGTAGGCTCCTCTTCCCTGTGGGGCCCTAGATGGTGACTGCAAATTTCACATGGACACACCAATGCAAATATTCTCATGTACTTAATCCTGCAAAGGTTTTAATACAGGATTTCATGTAGAAAATAAAAGGCTTACAAAGCAACTATTAAAACCATAATGAAGAGTGAAAACTATATCTATCTTGCATGTAAACAATAATAGTAACATTAGCACTTGCATAGTCCTTGGAATGGCATAGCTGTCTCAGTCAGGGGTGGGGAATCTTTTCATGTCGGAAGGGCACATTAATTTAGCTGTAATCAAATACGTCCTCACTCAAGAAACTTCAATTAGGTATACTTAAAATGTACCTTGTTTTGTAAAAATCTATTAAATACTTAATAATTTCATGATTTAATAAAAATTAAAAAAATAAATAAATACTTAATAATTTCAAAAATGAAAACTATTTGTTAGTTTTAAAGTTCACTAACCTTTTAAACTTTGCTGCGTCTGCTTTTTTGTTGGAAAGCATCGAATGTTTGGTTGCCACGCGGAGGTCCACAGTTCCAGCTGATTATCTGGATGGATGTTAGTCCTTTGTGATCTGAAAGGTGTCTTGATTCGGGTTATGTAGGAGAATGTAGGTTCACAGTGATAAGGGGTAGAAACACAAGGAAGCATTTTTCTGGCATGTTGCCAAAGATATAGGTATGCTCCTGCATTTTCCCATATTTCAATTGGAGCTTTCTTAGCATCAGACAATGACTTTCATATGTCATTGACTGAGCGCTCAATCAATTTCATCTCTAGTTCTTTGTATGCCTTGGTGTCATCAACCAGATGAGGCTGAGATGGTAATTTGAGTGTGATGTCATGATACTCCAAGTGAGTGAAACTCTCACTGTATTCTCCAGTTAATGGGTCTATATCAGCTGCATATTCTTCATATATCATCCTGCTCACTAACAGGGGAGAATCTTTCACTAATGGAAGAATGCTCATCTGAAGTTTCCTTTTGAAGAAGAAGTATTTTGAAAAAAGATAACTTTTTCAAAATGCTTGTAATTTTGCTACATATCATGTATAGACTTAGATTTACCTTGCAAAGAGATATTTGAGTCATTTTGATTTGACATGACATCACACAGAAATGCTGCATCTCTATAGAAATCTTGTTTCAATAATTCACATTGCTGATTCTGTTTGTTCTTCTTAAAAATTAACTATCCATTCTCACAGCAATAACACTCTGACTAATACCTGTCTCTGCCATAGCCCTTGTAGAATGCACACACTGAACACCTCATCTTCCACTTTTAGCATGTTATAAAACTGAGGATGCTGTTGCATTTGCATGAATAATGTTAAAAATACATATAACTTGATACGAAGTGTCACTACAAATAATAGCTTTAGCACAGAGATTTTGCTGATGCAAGATACAATGAAACGAAATGAGAACATCTCTATTTGTTAATACTTTCTTACGTGTGCAAAAGGCCCTTCATGTTTTCCTGGCGTGGAAGGTACATCACCTGTATATACATTCACGAAATTTACCACATTCAGTCCAACTTCATGACATGTATCTTGAAACTTTTTAAGATATCTATTCCCCGGGTTCTGTTTGCAAGTGCCCAAAGTGAGTAACTCTTTATAGCAAAGAAAATCAGTTATGATCCAAGTGAAGTATAAAACCTGCACCAGGTCAGTAGCATCAGCGGATTCATCCAGAGCTATTGATTAATATATTTTTTCTTTCGGTGTGAAGGTGAAGTCTAATTCATACTGCTGAGCAGTTATGGTTCTCCCTGAAAGAGGTAGTTATTTACACTTTGAAACATTGTTGGGGTCTAAACATTCTGTACCTTTGACAGTACATTCTTTCACATTTTCTACAGCACTAAATGGCTTCCCCTTTCTCCTGAGTATATAAACTGCTTGGTCAGTTGGTTCAGTGGCATTATTTCTGGGTCTTATTGCTGCTTGAAAGAATTGCCTCTGCTTTTGCTTTCCATCTTTCAACTTCTTCAATACAAACTTTTACAGCTCTCCCTCTAATTTAAAATATTTGTGGTCCTTAGGAGTGTTTTGCTGATGAGCACTGGATTTCTTCAATGTATATTGCAGTATCCCAAAGTAAGCAATTCATCTTATCCTTAACAGAAACAGGATAATATTATAATTCCCAATCCTCATTAAAAAAATCCATTTTCGTCTTTTGGCATTTTTCTCTGTCTCCTTTGACATCATGGGCTTTCGAGCAGACAGAATTTAAAAATACTGTTGAGATGCGCAATTACTCACAAATTCCACTTCAAACGAAACACAGCGCACTGTTGGCAAAAGCTGGACACCAGACTGGTGGGCTCGCCCCCCGGGCCACGCTAACGCATTAATTCAGTATCCCCTCAATTCTTGCACATGCTTCTGGGATGTGCTGCCTCACAATTTGTATTTCTGCTTTTTCACTAAATAACCATGAACTTTTATAGGATAACATAAGAGCTAGAGGTGGTAAAGGGATGATTTAAATCAAGGACAATTAACTCCATTGTCCGGGGTCTTATTACAAGCATAAATAAATCAAACACCCTATAAATAACAGAGAGCAAGATGCTGAGATTCGCTTGCAGTGTCTTGGCTGGCCCAGTGCTAATTTTGTGTCTTCAGTTTTCTAATTACTTACCTGTTTGTGTCCCACTGTTCTACAATAGGGGAGTCAGTGCTTTGGATCAAGGCTGTTATTTTACAGAATTGTTCAAATTTTCGGAGCTTTTCCATGTCAGTCCTAAGGATGCTCACAGTGCAGACAGCTGCATGCTCCTCATGCAAAAGGACTGGCCTCTCCTGCTCACTTCTGGACTCTGCAACTTCCATCGTCTCTGTGTCTCATCCAGCCACCGCTGTGCACTTTGCAAGCTGCTACAACCGTATTCAATTCATTTTGTGTAGAAAGAATAACTTCTAATCCTGTCCACACGGGCCCACGACTGAGTGAATGTGTGAGCGGCCTATTATATTTCCAGTTAGATCCTGTTACCAGCCACTGAAGTTCCAATTTCTTAGGTTTGTTGTTAATTTCATGACTAATGACATTTAGGCCACACAGTTCTGCTAAGTGGAAAGAATTGCAAAGCCAAACAGTTGCCTGGATTCCTTTCACATGTTAACTTGACTTTCTCATTCTATTTTTTTCTTAAAGAGGAAAATCCCAGAACGGTCTGCCTCTTAAAAATGATGGTGCAGACCAAAAATGAATCTTGATGATCATTGCTTTCAGGGTGAAAGTCAGTTTTCTAGGAATCTGCTCTTCAGTATAAAGTCTACCTACAATAAGGAGATTACTACAATCAGCTATTAAATTATTAGTGGAAGGCATTTTCCCACAGAACGATGTCATAAAGAATTTAAGACCTAAAGGGAATACAATTTGATACAGTGGAGGGAGCAAGGAAGGAAGGAAGGTAGGTAAGAAGGTGGAAAGAAAGGGAGGGGAGAGGGAAAGACAGAGGGAGGGAGGGATGGTGAGGTGGTGAAGGAGGAAAGAGAAAGATCAAAGATTTAGAGATGAGTTGATGGGTGTCCCTCTATAAATTGGAGGCTTGTGGGGCAGAGGGAGTATCTGACTTAGAGTACACACTGTTAGAAAACCAGAAAGTGGTACTATTGTTTTGAATACATAGATATTTTTATTGGCTTATGAAATTTAATAGCTTTGTTCAGGGAAAATCAACCACTTTGAATAAGAAGACTACAATGAAGTTGGATCATCTCTGCCAGTGACATGACAGACACATTCTTAATTATCAGGAATGAGTTCCAAAAATAGCTGGATTTGGAACTGTAAAGATTTGCAGAGTCCTTGAAGAAATGAACATCGTGCCTCTCGGTATGAGCTATGCAAAATGGCTCATATGAAGATGGAACATTATTTAAATAAGAAATAACAGGGGTCGTATCATAACTGCCCCTCTAGCTTTTGTCATTCTTGTTATTGTTGTTACTGTGCCCTATATGGTATATGATGTTACATATTACTTATAATTTTTTAACATATAGATATCCAGATATAGGCTTGGCCTTACTTGATCAGACTTGCTATTGTAGTACATGAAAGGATAATGTCACTTACAAGACATTACAAGACAATGCTTACAAGAAATACATGTGTAATCTTAAAAGAAGTCAATGAAGATATTCTTTCTTATTGATTGATTTGCCTTGCTCCATCTACTCTGAAAATCAGAACGGACCACTCAGACTCCTTAGCCTGAGACTGGTGATGTCCGATTAATATTGGGTCATTCATGTTTTCCAAGAAAACCAGAGATACTTCATCAGTAGAAAAATAACTCTTAGAATCTCCCAATTCCCTTATCCCATAGAAATGAGTGATTATCTTAGTGCTCAATATGACAAGTGGGACAATTACATGAAGAGGCATGCAACTATCCTGTGCACTCTCTGCCATGTCACGGTCTCCAGTTCAAGAACAGAGATCGCAGAGCTGTGTCTGCTTCATTTATGCCTCAGATAGTGCCACCAGCCTGTGGATGCTGAATACATGCTATTTGGTGATTGAGTTATACACGCCATTAATAAGGTGTTGATATTAAAAAATGGCCAAATTCTGTCTCATATCTCAATTCAAAGTACTTTCTCCACTTTGCCAATAACGTCTTTTGCAAACAACACTAAATACTACTTCAAATTCACCAGCAGGTCTTTATGATTAGTTGAAATTCTAAGACAACAGAATGTATATGAAATGTATAAATAAATACACTCTGTATTAGACAGACAATGTATGAATAGTTTTAAATTTTTACAACAGTTATACGGCCTGCATATCTTTTTAGAATTATTTATTGCAACGCATCTGGAGAGCTATTCTGAGTTATAGGATATTGTCAGCAAAATTTAACAGAACCAGAAAAGTAAAAGGGGGAAGTAAAAACTTTTTATTTCATCAGCACAGCAAAACTCTGTGACTTTTGCCTTGCTTGAAGGCCCAATGTTTATTTCAGGTACTAAAAGTGGTCATATACTTTTGGTAACAGAAAAATAGAGAAGCCCCCTGACAATTTGCTATACAAACCAGTTTTTCAAAATGAAACATTTATAAAGCAAACTGGAGTGACATTCCAGACTTGGCAAACATGGGAGACTGAAAATAAAATAAGCTTTTGAATCCATCTCCCTTGCAAAGCTAGCTCCATCTCTGATGCTCAGATTCGTCATCTATGAGATGGAAAAAAATCACTTACTTCTAAAGGTTAAAAGATGGTTAAGTGAGATCAATTATGTTCATTACCCATTCATGGTGATATGCCAATAGGTCCTCAGCAAGGCTGGCACAGTCATTTTATTATGTCAGTTTTCTCTCCTTCTAGGTATAGTGAGCCAGCAAGAAGAAGGCATGGGGAAAATAAAATGTAGGAAGTGAAATGCCAGGCCAAGCCGTTTGGACTTTTACTTAAAAGTAGGTAAGAGGCAATTAAAAATGTTTCAGGAAGAAAAATCGACCTCATTTGGACTTTGCCTTCCAGTCATTATCCTCCTGACAATCAGAGAGGTGATGTTAAACATTCAGATGTGAAGACCTCCTCCTGAGAAGTAGTGATTAATCAGGTCTGATACGGGATCCAGCTGATTCTATTACAGAACATCCTGGGGCCACATTCATGAAATGCCACATTAGAGAAAGCAATTCAAACGCAACATGAAAGGGTGTTCTGGGAGGGGGAAACCTGCTCTAAGATCATTGAGGGGCTTACTACTCAAAATGCTCAGAGAAAACACAAGATCTTGGGCCAAACACAAAACCAACCCAATCAAATCTGCCTTTTATTAAGATTCACAAGTTGTTCCTAACCATGTTCAAAAGCATGAGATGAGCGACCTGTTAAAACTGACGGTACAGATGGAAGCTAATAGAAACCTAGAATTGGCAGTGACAGAGGAGCAGAAGGCGGCATGGAAAGAGAGAAGATGAAGACAGACGTGTACTAGTTGATGACTAGGAATGACAGTGTCACCCTAGAAACTTAGGTCTCGGAGGCCTGTTCTACCCCAACAGGCCAGGCTCTGTTCATCGTCATAGGCTGCTCTTGCACACACCTCTGGGACTCACCCTGCACTTCCTCGGCAGAATCGGTGTGTTTGTAAGAAGGAAGAAGCGCCCGCCTGCATCCTCCCTCCCTGACCCTGTGTGGAGCCCATGTGTAGTGTGGATTCTCTCCCTAGCAGCCTCAGGAGCAAATTTCAGAACAGCTGCAAAGCAGACTAAGGCACTTTCAAATAACCATCTGGCCTCACTTCCCATCCCTCCATAAACAAGGAGATGACCGAGGAAGGACGGTCATCAGATTCATTGGGAAAGCAGGACCAGGGAGCTGAAGGTAAACGAGAATTCGGCAACATTTGCTATGCGGTGCTGGGTCCTCTCAAAAATGCCTTCTGGACAATAGCGTGCAGAGGGTGACAAAGGCACACCCATCTCTCCCTATGAATCCTTTAGCAATTCTCATTTTCCAAATCCAAGGAAGTTGCCAAAGTGCTGGAGGTGTAGGATCTGGTTACTATGACGATGAAATACATTACTGCCCACTGCTTTGAGCTCGGAAGTTTGTAGCGGCACAGCTGTCTCACTAATTACGCTCGGAATGTGACAGAGGGAAAAGTACACTGCAATTTTGATGTACAGTAGTTTCACGAACATAGCATTAGTGCAGAACTTCAGGGGTGCCGGTATTAGCCAGAGACTGAGGCTGAATTAAATCCTGAGTAACTATGGCGCTAGCAGAGGTGCTCTATTAGCTGAATGGCAGAGCATGCAATTTAGAAGCTGGAAGCTCTGAGCTTTCTCTCAGCAGCAATGTCTAAACATAATTAATCAGTTGCTTCTCACAGTAAGTGACACTAATTAGTTGCACTCTAATTGCTATGTATGGAGTAATGTTCCTCCATTCTAAGTGCTCAGTAGAGGAGCAACATGAGATCTTTAATACATTATCACAGATTTCCATGTAATTACAATTCTTTCCAATAGACTAAAAAGAAAATATTGTAGGCTATTTCACCGGGAATCAATAAATAACTTATATGGGCACTATTAAGAGATAGAGTGATTGAGCCTTATTATTACCGTGTATGTGATTAGAACTGCGTACACTGTAGGTGCCAAACCTTGGGACTGAAAACAGGCCCTTTGCTAGCTATATTCCTGCGAGGTGGTTTTCTCTCCCACAGGAAATCGTTCTAATTTCTCCTGAGTTTTATTAACTTCCTGGAGTCAGACACAGAAAACATTTGGCATGATAAATGGAGGAAAAGGAAATATGAACTTCTGATCTGACTTCATCTTGCATTTTCTGTCTTTATTTGATTACATATTCTTTAAGTTGTGCTTTTCCTTCCTTATAGATTAGCCTATTATTATATATTTGACATTGTTCTCTATGCTAAAGTATTCAAATTGGCTGAGCAATGCTTAAACGTTTTCTAGAAGCTTCTTCCAAACATTTGTAGTTCTAGAAAATTGTTCTTTAAATATGATTTTAAACTAAAGCTGAAAAGAGAAAACGTTCTCGGGATCTCATTCAGCTTAAATCTCACAAGGTAAAGAAAATCACATGAGTTCTGAAAAAAGAAATGTGAGGCAGCAGATATAATGATAAAGGAAAATAGGCCTCCTTTTATAAATGTATCAAAATGTTAGAAATGAGATCAGAAACTCAAAATTGTATATCACATAACTCGCTATTTCTTTACTTCTGATTGTCTTACTATGATGTGTAATGAATAAGATTTTAATTTGATGACTTTTTGTGACTTCTATTTTCCCTCTCTTTTGAATTACTATTTTCTCATGATGTATGTTGCAGACACCCTTCTTCCTCCTGGGAGCACACTTGACCTTTAGTGGCTGTTTTGATTCTGATGTTTAGCAGTTTTTTTCTTTTCTTTCTTTCTTTTTTTTTTTTTTTTTAGCAGTTTTTTTATTTAAGGAAACTCCCTCTTGTTTCTTCCTGTATTTGCTAAGTGATTTTTTTTTTTTTTTAAGGTTGGAGAACTTTCCTTCAACTCTGAGGTTTATATCACACAAAACTTTAGACTTCCTCTAAAAAATTATGATTAGTTAAGACCTTCCCGTATTACCTAATGTAAATATGTTTCCCTATAAAGATTTCCTGAGGTTTAGAAAAATTTGTTACCGGGCATATTTGTTTTACCTCTCTTTATCAGAAACACAGGTGACTGGAAAAACTTGCAAATGAAATCTTATCTTTTAAAGTTTTTTTTTGGAAGAGAAAAACAAATCATTGAAAATGTAGGGTGAAAAGACAAGTTTTCCAGCAGTTCACATAGTCCTATTAATGGATACATTTCAGCTAAAATTAAAGTATTTCCTTTTCTTATACATAATGCTTTTTTCAAGTAGGCCTTATGCTCTTTTGTTTTCAGGCCTCGGTTTTCATATTTCTATTATTGACTGGATATATTTACACTACAGTTAGATTTGTGCCCTTTTGTAATTACTGTCAGTATTGCATGTGCTCAAACTAAATGCTTTACCGAGGAAGAAGGCCCTCTTGTCCCACCAAATTCCTACCAGCCTTATTCCCATCACCCTTGCCATGTCCCATTACAAAGGAAACAGTGGGGTATGTTTTAAAACAATATAAACAATGTAACTGATGCCCAGGAGAAGGAGTAATTTGGCCTATGTTTTCACTGTATCAGTTATCTATCTTGACATGTCACTTAACTAGGTTTTTTCCATCTAAAACCTAGATGAAAAACCTAGGAAGTAAAAGCTGGGTGCAGTGAATAATTTTCTGAGACAGTAATTTACCAAAACTGACTTCAGGGAAAAAAAAATCTCAACAGACTTATTTTAATAGGAGAAAAAAAGAGAACGTTTTCATGAAGCAATTTACCTAAAGCACCTGGATTTTTAGGGTGATTCATCTACACTTTTCAAAAGCAGATATACAATGCTATTTTAACTGTTTCAGAACATAGAAAAAGAAGGAAATTGCTGCCAAGTGTGATAAAGACTGATTAAAACAGAAAATCATGAGTCAATTTTATTTTTGAATTAAGGACAAAAATATCCAAACTAAATATTTGCATAAAGAATCCATAAGGATTGTTGGGACCATAAGGAGTTTATTCTAAGAAAGGAATGATGATTTAATATTAAGAAACCTATTTATAGAATCGATCATATTAATTGATCTAAGAAGAAAAACTTGTGGAAAATTCAAAGTCTTTCTTGATTAGAAAATTTTAAAATACTCAACAAAATAAGAATAAATTAAATATAGTTAACATAGTAAAATATATCTAGACTTAATGAATTTTTTACTAAAGTTGGGCTTTAGTAAAAAAGAGAAGGATGCCCACCGTCACTGCTATTATTTGACATTTTAAAAGCAAGGCAAAGATAAGGAAAAAAAAACTAAACAAATTATAATGGAAGAGATAGAAGTTCCACTACTTGCAGATAGAGTATAGCAGAAAAGCAAAGATAATATATTTTAAAACCATTAACCATAAGAGAAGAATTTATAAAACTAGTGAAACAGAAAAATAAAATTAAATAAAGATAGAAATTAATTATTCATATATGCAAATAATAAAATATTTTAAATAAAATGGAAGATAACAGGCATAGCACTCCAGTTTTGCAAGACAAAAATGTTGTAGAGATCTGTTGCAAAACATTGTGAATATATTTAGCAATAAAAGTACAGATCAATAGATAGATGGGTAAAAGCATAGAGTAGAAACACATTAATATTGTATTTATAAAATCACCAAAAATGGCAAAAAAAAAAACTTAGAAAAAGTATTTTATCTATATACAAAAAAAGAAAAACCTTACTTTTAAATACTAAGGATACAGAAGATAACTTGGGAAAATATAAAAACTATACTTGGATACAATATAGCTATTGTTAATATTTCTCTATATATTACTTTAGAAATTTAAACAATCACTGTAATGGTTGATTTCTTTATTATTTTATTTGCTTGTTTGTTTAGAATGATAACATGTGAATCAACAGAACATTTGGAAAAATAAACAAACAGTAAATTCCTTTAAGTAAAGAGCAATGAATGAGGTTAGTCCTGCCAAATATTAAAATGTATTATAAAACGTGACCAGACAAAACAATGGGACAAAATAGAAAGCCCAAAGTAAATTGACATTTATAAGAGAATTTGGCATTTCGAAATGATGAACCAGTCAACAAATGAAACAAAATGAAGTTGAATCCAAGTGTCATATTACAAACTAAGAAAACGTCCAAATAAAATTATAATGAGACTATGAGAAGGAAACACCTGAGGATTGATTGCAGACCAGGAATGGAAGTGGTCTTTCTCTCAACCAAAATCTAGATGTCGTAAAAGAAAAGACTGACAAGTGTAAATACATAAGAATAAAATGAAAATCAAAACCCCTGAAGGAAAATCACTAGAAGCAAATGACGAGCTGGAAAATAATACTTACAATCTATGTCATGAAAAAAAAGCTAAGACTCATAACTTTAAAGGAATCCTTAAAAATTCACAAGGAAAGGCTTGGCGCCTGTGGCTCAACAGGCTAAGGCACCAGCCACGTACACCTGAGCTAGCGGGTTCGAATCCAGCCCGGCCCGCCAAACAACAATGACGGCTGCATCCAAAAAAAAAAAATGGCCGGGCGTTGTGGCGGGCACCTGTGGTCCTAGCTACTTGGGAGGCAGAAGCAAGAGACTTGCTTGAGCCCAGGAATTGGAGGTTGCTGTGAGCTGTGATGCCACTGCACACTATCCAGGGGGACGGCTTGTGGCTCTTTCTAAAAAAAAAAAAAAAAAAAAAAAGACAATGTTACACTGTGATAAAGATCTATAGATGAAGGGAATAAAACTGGTAGTCCAGAAGAAGGCCTTAAATATTTAATCAATTGATTTGCAAAAGATGTGTTTACACATGTCAATAAAAGAAGGGATAGTATTTTGAACAAATGGTGCTAAAGTTTGGATACTTTGCTTGGATTATACACAAAAAATTAACTCCAAATGGACTACAGATCTAAATAAAAAGAGT
>CAUYRH010160536.1:0-25850 GCA_963574655.1 Perodicticus potto
CTGAACATGTCAACAAATGGAAAAACATACCATGCTCATGGTTGGGAAGAATCAATATTGTTAAAATGTCCATACTTCCCAAAGTAATATACAATTTCAATGCAATGCCTATTAAAGCTCCATTGTCATATTTTAAAGACCTTGAAAAAAAATAATACTTCATTTTATATGGAATCTGCTTTTCTACTTCTTAAGAAAGTTCATGTTGAGCATGTAATTTGCCCAAAATGTTTTTCAACAATGACCACCCACTTTATGAGCCATAGGAATAACATGGAACTCACAACAACCGCAAGACTCAAATCTGCTAAAAATATGTCAGCATCCGCTTTAAGAGTTAAAATGAACTTTAAAAGCCTCTGCCCCAAAATTAGGATTAATTAAATGCATTTGCAGACACTGGAATATGTCATTGTGAGGATGACTTTTCATACAAACCAAATGACAGTGCTTTCTATGTCAATTTCACTGACTTATTTTCAAAATCAGGTTTTCTTTGCATGTAAAAAAAAATGCTTAAATGACGTCAGCTCATCCATTGGCTCCACTATGAGAAGAACTTTGCAAACAGTGAAAGGAAGCCAGTTTTTTGTCACTGTCATTGGACGCTTCAAAAGGATTAATCAGTGAAGTTAATGTTCAGTTGTTTTTGTCCATGTCATAGAATGAAAGAGGAAGCTTTAGAAGCTGATTCAGTCAATGATGAAACATTCAGTACTATTGCAAATGTTATTTAATGTGTAGTTTAAAAGTTCAACATTGGAGACAAAGTTTTATGTGTGAGTTTCTTTTTTTAGAGTAATAATATGAATATAATTTTGGTGGAGCATAATGTCAGGGTAAAAATGATATTCTTGTCAAAGAAATCTAGGAGCAGAAATGTATTTGGAATGAACTGTGTGGTGCCCACATATCTTAATTATATCCAAATGAACTGAGTATCCTACAAAAGGAATAGAAGCTACAGATCAATACAGATTGTCAAAATATACGAATATCTCTCCATATATACACTAAGAGAAACGGATCAAAAATTTTGTGAAGAAAATATGCTGAATTTTTAAAAATATTCCTTTTTAACCAATAATAATTTGGATTTCAAAAATGTTTGAACTTTAGAAGAATTGACTTATAAATAAACCTAAATATCTTACAACAATATTGAGCATTTTCTGAATGAGCATATAAATTTTGGCTGCATTTTGTTCAAAATCAGTTGTGAATTGTTAATCAAACTAGTTGGTGAATGACACGCGAAAAGTTTTAGCTTGCAGAGCATTTAGAGAATTATAATTTTTTAAAACAAACCTTATAAAAAAGTAGTAATTGAGATTTATCCCAGTAAAATTTGGGAGGAACTGAACAAGAACAATGAAAACTCAAAAAGTGTTCAAAATTAAATATTGAAGATTAAAGAACTATGCTCTGGAATAACTCAATCAGTAAGAAGAATCTTCTGATAGAGCTACTTTTAACTTAATAAATGTATGCCCTGTACCACGATGGAATGAAATTCAGGTGAAATTCAGGAAGCCTCGGGCAGCACCTGTGGGTCAAAGGAGTGGGGCACCAGCCCCATGTACCAGAGGTGGTGGGTTCAAACACAGCCCTGGCCAAAAACTGCAAAAAAAAAAAAAAAAAATTCAAGAGGCCTCTGTTCTGTAACAATAAATTTGACATGATGCAAAAAAAAAAACAAAAAAAAAAAACATAAGTAAAGAACTTATTTAGTGAGTTTAATCTTGTAAAAATACTTCCTGAAGAAAGATCACCTGATTAGAGTTAAAGTGTCAGTATGTATAGAAGTATTTGAGTGAAATATTTACCCACTTATAGTATAAAAAGTTACAGTTGAGTATTAAATTCATTTAGTAGAATGTGTTCTTTTCCTTCCAAGTACTTTAGCAACTGTGGATAAAGTATTTTTTCAATGGAAAACTAAGTCAATTAGCAATATCAGTGAATAATAGTTATTAAAATGGTCAATGAATGGTACCAATCAATCACACTTATTAACTAGAAAATGTAATTTGTAAGTGTTATTCTTTATAAAAAAAAATAAACAAGAATGGAGAAGCAAGAATCCAATGTACTCAATTCTAATATGAAGGCAATAGATGAACTAATAATAATTATGAACATAATTAACTCATAATTAACTCCTGTTAATTGTGAGGGGCGAGGAGAGGAAGGAGGGAGATGGGAGGTCACAGTATCTGATACATTACTTGGGGGCTGGACACAAGTATAAGAGGGACTTTATCTAACAAATGCAATCAGTGTAATCTAATTCTTTGTACCTTAAATGAATCCAAAACAAACCAAAAAAAATCTAATTAAAAAATAATAAAATAATATATTTACAAAATCTGCTCTTTAGAAAGTATAAGTGTTAGAATAAATAGATATAGCTAAAGATACAGATATATAAGCAAATAAACTAAGAGACTGACTAAAGTACATGAAAAAGTACCAAGAAAACTTAATATGCTTATAGTATTTTTCATTGTTTAGATAATCAATGTGTAGAATTAAAAAACATTTCTTCAATGTACAGAAATATCTGTTTTTCTACTTTTCAAAAGAATTTTATTTGGGGGACACCCATAGCTCAGTGTTTAGGGCACCAGTTATACGCTCTGGAACTGGTGGGTTCAAACCCAGTCTGGGCCTGCTAAACAATAACAACAATAACAAAAAAGTAGCTGGGTGTTGTTGTGGGCACCTGTAGTCCCAGCTACTTGGGAGGCTGAGACAAGAGAATCACTTGAGCCCAGGAGTTTGAGGTTGCCATGAGCTATGATGCCATAGCATTCTATTGAGGGTGACAAAGTGAGACTCTGTCTCAATTAAAAAAAAAATTAATTTTGAAAATAATTTTTAAATAGACCATTTTATTAATTAGCCAATATAATAAAATTAGCGGTTCCTAAATAAATGCATAAAATTATATAATTTCAATTTGTTTTAGAATATCTTTTCACTTTCAAAAGTGTCCCAGTATGAACTACAAATTATGTGATCATGACCAAAAATAAATAAAAAGAAAGGCAAATCAGTCATGGGTAAGAGCAAAGGAAGTAATATTGACCTGAATTAGATATTGCATTTCTTTTTTTTTTTGAGACAGAGCCTCAAGCTGTCACCCTGGAGAGAGTGCCGTGGCATCACAGCTCACAGCAACCTCCAATTCCTGGGCTCAAGCGAGTCTCCTGCCTCTGCCTCCCAAGTAGTTGGGACTATAGGCGCCCGCCACAACGCCCAGCCATTTTTTGGTTGCAGCCATCATTGTAGTTTGGCGGGCCCAGGCTGGATTCGAACCCGCCAGCTCAGGTGTACGTGGCTGGCGCCTTAGCCTGTTGAGCCACAGGCGCTGAGCCAGATTGCATTATTTTTGTTATTTTATGACTGAGGAAATTGAGATCTAAGGCAGCTAATTGGTTTACTCCAAGGGTATCTAACCACAAAGTGAGATGTTAGTGTAGGCTTGCCTTATTCTTCAAATCTCTCCATTTCATATGTTCTCTAAACAGGCTCTATACATAAAACTTATAAAAATTTATCCACTACCTGCCTTTCCCTCAGCTGGGGTGGAAAATCATTAACCATGATTAATGAATAAATTCCTCTTGCCATTTACTACATAGAGTTGCCAATCTGAGAAGCAGTTTAACAGCAAATCCGTATTTGCAGTTGAGAGCTTCTGGTTTTTCCTTGGGGCCTCATATTTAGAACATTCTTATACATAGACCAATTTATGAAAACATAATTATTTTTGTATAGACTTCCCACAAACCTATAATGTACCTAATTTGATTGGGTTATAAAATGTAGCTTTCCAAGCAAGATTCAAGAGTTTGAAGGGGGAAGGGAAGGTCGTCAATGTAGTTGACCAGAGAATCGTAAGAACAGTAATAACTAACATGCTGAGCATTTACTCTATTCTCTGTGCTTCACAAGCATTTATTTGTTTCTTTTTTTACTTTCACTGCAATGTGGAGAGATAGGAACCATCCTTAACCCCATTTGATTGATGAGGAAAACCGAGGCCTAAACAATTAAGCAGCAGAAGATGACATAGCTACAAGTGGCAGAGCTTAGAGTCCAACACTAGCAGCCCCTCTGAAGAACTCAGAACTTAATTGCTTACTAAAATGGAATCATACAGGCAAGTTAGTCGAAATAGATTTGGCTTCCAGTAGGAGAACCTCTTTTTTTTTTTTTTTTTTTTAGCATCTGTCAAATTTTTATTAAGTTTTTAACAGAATTAAGTAATTAAAAGAATAAACTTGTTTTATCTGGGAAGCACATCAGTTCTCCAGATAGAATTTTCAGTGTTTTTTTTTTTTTTTACGTTAATTAAATCCTCCCCCCCACCCCTGAGACAGAGTCCCACTCTAGTCTCCTTGGTAGAGTGCTGTGGGTATTATAGCTCACAGCAAGCTATCTCTCACAGTACGATCAAAATGTTTCTGATTGTATATGAAGCACATTCTGCCCTATGATTGTACCAATGTACACAATTATGATTTAATAAAATTATTTTAAAAAAATAAAGAAAAATGAAAAACTGAGGCCAGACGAGCATCTGAGCCCCAGAGTTTGAGGAGAACCTCTTTGTCTGTGCTCGAGATAGTTAACATTTCATACTGGGAGATGATAGTTAACATTCATATTTTCAAAAAATAAAAAAGAAGAGAGTGATAAAACATCTTGAGCATATACGCATTATGCTCTTTAGTCAACAGGATTTCCACCATGCTGTTTACCTATGTTCACTGCATCACTCCGCCCCCATCTGGTGACAGCATACATACACAATAGAAAGAAAGTTTTAAGCCCACATTTGGTGATGTAACTTGCAAAATATCTGTCTTCTTCATTATTAGCTAGAACATCAAGGACTTCCTACACTTTAAAATATCATAATTTGACAAAAAAAGATATTAAGAAACCAAAAAAGTTCATTAAAATAAATAACTACAGACTATTTCATGTTAGTAAAAGCAAATTTATCAATTTAAATGTTGTGACATGCAAAGAAAACATTATTAAAAAATGGACCAAGATGAACCACGGCAGAGGTTATTTATACTACCAGGTGTCTAATTCTAATCCTTAAGCATGGATTCTCGATAAAGAATCAAGAGTCAAGTTTTGAATTAATATTGTCCTTACAAAGAAAAAAATAATGAAAGAGAAAATAAGGAAACTAACTGGTAAAAATGAAAATGCCCAATTTTAAAAATATTCTATTTTATATTTGGGAAGGAGATACCTCAGTTCTGTTACTATGAATTATCTCCGAATAGTCAAATGAACAACTCTTGGATAAGTTTGTCATAGCCAAGTACTGTTCATTTGTCAAAAAATAAGCATACACAGAGTAGAATTCTGTGGCATATGAAATCTCCTTCATAATTAGAGTCGCCTTGTTGCTAGGGATGGAATAATGATAAGGTACTGTAGGGCTATATACATGAGTTATTAGGGTCAGTAGCCTACAAAACAGGACAAAAATAGAATGACAGAAGAAATCATGAAAGTTTTGCTGACATACTAGAAGATCACATATGAGACTTTCTGAAAATAAAGCACAGAATCTGGATCAGATTTCAAGAGAAGTATAAAGGAAAATGGCAAGATAGAGTTTTAATAAAAATATAAGTCCCCCTTACCCTTATCCACCTCTGCCACCTTATACATCATGTTTTCTCTTACTTCTTTTTTTTTACTTTTTTTTTTATTGAATCACAACTGTGTACATTAGTTCAGTCATGGAGTACAGTGTGCGGGCTTCATAGACAATCTAAGATAATTTCATCCGTCTATTCGACATAACATTCGTGAGATTTTCTCATTTACTGTGTGAGAACATTTGTGTTGGGTCTTCTCAAATACGGGGGCTTCTCTCTTATGTCCAGAGTTTCGCACACGCCACTTGATGTGTCAGAAACACTGCCACTCTCAACTTGAAACAGCTCGTCCTTCAGTGTTAGCTTAGTGATCCTCCCTCACAAACCTTTCCTTAGAAACCTAAGAAAGAGTAAGACACTTTGTCCACAGACCCCCCCTAGCATTTGTATGTGTTATTTCAGAGCATGAACACACCTCACGGTGATGTTGTGTGCACCTGAGGGTATTTTCCACTAGGCTACAAGTTTCTTGATGGCAGACCATGCAATGTATTCATTGAGTAATCTGAGCATTCAACATGGCATCTCCTGTAAAAAATATATATATATAATTCTTGGTATCGACTGAGCATCTACTATGTACCAAGCATTTCCCCATGCATTTTACAAACGACAAGAGACTTAATACTCACAACAACCCCATGAAGTTTTTTCCCTCGAAGACAAACAGGGATTTGGCTAGGGGCCCAAGGACTCATGGGGAGCACAGTGGCAGAGCTGGATTAAGAAGCCACAGTCCATCACTGCAGCGTACGGCCTGTCCCTCTGAATGTGCATTCATTCGGATGTTCATCATCATTTGTGAAGGACAATTGCTATGGACTTTCTTCATGAAAGAGACAAACAGCCAAGATGATAATTGTCTTTAGTGATATCTGGGAATTATTCAGAATGAAGTACAATACAGCCTCAACCATAAGACTGGAATAATCTGTTGAAGGCCTTTGCTTCTTTCAGTGGCCAAATGAAATTTCATTCAGGTGGAGATGGAAGCTTAAAAAACTGTGACTGTGGAGACAGAGCTCCAAAGAGTGAGGGGATCAAATTCAGAACAAAATCACACGTGAGATCTGGGAATTGGCTCAGCAGTATCCCATCTGAGTATATCCAGGGCCAGAGCCCTGTCACCCACAGAAGCTCTGGTTTCTTTCGTGGTTTAATTGTTAGACATCTTGCTAGATAGGTCTTGACTCTGTTAAGTTGATATCTGTTTTCGTGTTGGTTGTATTTCTACCCTCCAGAGGTGAGGACAGCAAGGTGTAACCATCTTCATGTGACTGCTCTTCCAGAGTATAAAAATTGCTGTAATGGACACTGCTCTGTCTTCTCTCCAAGTTCAACATTCTCAGCTCCTTCAACTGCTCCTCCCTGGCCCATATTATCCCTCTCTGAACATAGCTGTTAGGAAACAGGTTAAGCAATATAAGCATTTCAAATTGTATATCAAATTAGTTCGCTGAACCCCATAAATGCATCAATGTACACAGTTATGATTTAATAAAAATAAAAAAGCAATATAAAAGTAAACAAGATATGATTATAAACAATTAAAGGCTTTTAACAAATTTTCAGAAAAAAAATAAAACTGCTATGAACATCTGTGTATAAAAAAAAAGAGAGAGAGAGAGATTAAGGTGAAAGGTAGCATCAAGCTCTCAACTGATAAAGGAGAAGCTAGGGCCCAGGAATTCCTTTAATATTTCTTGATCCCTATAGAGAAATGCTTGCACTGCAGGAAGAAGGGACTAAGCATTGGTAGGACAAAAGTACTAATGGAGAAGAGGAAAAGAGTCTACACTAGTCCTGTGGTTGTTTATGGTGAAATTACCTAGACTATTCTGTATTTGAGGATTGCCTTCAGATCACTCATAGCAAGCCCATGTTACAAAGTCATCAGTAGGGATTTAAAAAATAAAAGTATATTAATAGACATAAAAAATTTAC
Source organism: Perodicticus potto (assembly GCA_963574655.1). Lineage (NCBI taxonomy): Eukaryota > Metazoa > Chordata > Mammalia > Primates > Lorisidae > Perodicticus > Perodicticus potto. Next base: position 7,641 of record CAUYRH010160536.1, read on the forward strand.
ATGATATAACCTTAAAAAGAAATACAAAATTATGTATTATGGATAATAGGAATTATATATGTGTTTCATGCACAGAAAAAATATTTTAAAACAAGCCTTATAGAAGAATGTGAATAGCTTATTGTTTTCCACAATTTTCTGAGTTCTCTAGAAAGAACTAGAACACTAGTTGATATTGTATTGCTCCTATCATCAGCTGGGAAAAAAACTTTAAAAATACTTAAATGTGGGCGGCACCTGTGGTTCAGTGAGTAGGGCACCGGCCCCATATACCAAGGGTGGCGGGTTCAAACCCGGCCCTGGCTGAACTGCAACAACAACAACAATAAAAATACTTAAATATTATTTCTAATTATAAAATAAAATAATAGAGCATACTATAAAACAGAGGTATAAATCATGGGGGTGTGTGTGTATTTCTGTGCTGTATAAAGAGAGAGACAAAGACAGAGAAAGACGGAGATGGTAATTTAAACACGCAAGCCCCTTCACTGAGAAAAGCAAATGATATTAAAACAAAGGAGACAGTCTACACACACCAGGGTCTTAAAAGAACACTGTTGCTTGTGTTTCTTGGACGTGAAATAATTGACCATTGCACAGTCTGTCTTAAAACTTACATAGTAACCCACGTATGAAAAGATATGTACAAGACAATTGAACCTCATTTCATGGAAAGTGTTAGTAAAGAACTCCAGAGGAAGGAAAAATAATCAAAGGCTAGTGGAATCATCAATAGTGGATTGATGTGTTTTAGCGGACAGGTAGGATACAGTCAGAAGATAAGAAAGGAGATCAGAATAAATGTATGAAGGTGGAAATGTGCCTAGGAGGTTCAGGGGCAATGGGAAATCAGTTTGGCTGAACAGTGAACTTGGGCACACAAATGAAAATAGGAAAGTAAAGTATTGAGCAAGAAGGCTTGCACTAGACCTATTATTTGAAGCTAAGGTGTACAAACTGCATCTGTTAGGTACAGGGCAAATGTAAAGGATTAGGAAAATACTAAAAGTGTTCAGCCTTGTTTTGTGGGAGAGAGAATGATCAGAGAGACATTTCATAATACAAAAATTAAACTGGATATCTCCCATCAAATAGAGGAAAAATCAAGATTGAAGGTCTTGAAAACAGTTTAAGTGCATGGATGAGAGTGTGCTCTCATGGAGGCATAAGTATAGCAGCGGAGAGGTGAGTAGCACTTTGAAGAGAAAAACTACCTAGAGTATTCTGGTGGAGTATGAAAAATGAACTCAAGAAAAAGATTGTTTTTAATGAATTCATAATGTAAAATGTAAATGCCTATCAGATACCAGGAGGTGTGGAAACAGGCATCAGGAGTGATTGACATTAGAGATGTTGTTTGGGAAGGCAGCAATTGAAGCTGCTAAGAACTCTGAGGACTGGGCTTCACATTCTGTTTATAATTATAGAGCAGGTCGAAGAGGCGCGCTGGAAAGAAGCAAAGAAGATCAGCTTCTGAGTAGGGAAAAAGGTGTAACATAACAAAACGGAGAAACTCCAAGTGTGAAGTGTGCTAAGAAATAATGCAAGGGGCCCAGAGCAATTAATGTGTCAGTAGTGTACTTGACAAAGACAGCTATGGGAGGTGGTGTACCTATGACTCTTGGAGAGAGGAGAAGTAGAAAGGACAGTGGAAGACAGAGAAGGGAGAAGGCGGCTGACATTTCCTCTGACTCCCAATGTTATGGGAGTTTTCATTATCATTGAAGCAAAAAAAAAAAAAAAAAATAGAGCAAAGATCAGACCTGTTAGATTTTAACTGAATCAACTTAATTGCTAACAAAAAATTTAAAGGCCAATTAAAAGTTGAATAGAAGAGTCATAAAGTTGAGTCACCAACTCAGAGGCTCAGAGAGATGGAAAGGGCTTTTTTCTTTCCCTTTGGTATGGTTTGGGTAATTTTAGATACTGAATATATACGGGCTGATTAAAATAGTGTTCTGTGAACACATAGTACCAACATGATTTTTCAATTCATTTAAAATAAAATATAATTACTGATAAAATCCCAAACAGATTATAAAGAAAAGTATAGACAAAATGCTGGACTTCCTTCTAATGTTTTCACAGTCTTAGCAAATGAGTCTCACAGTTCAGTCTGAGCTGCCCTTTTACTCGATAATGTTCAGTGTGGATGAGAGATTTTAACAAATGAACAAAACAAAATTCTTGCTCTAGTGATGTTTAGACTTGAAGCTGGAGATGAGGCGGTCGTGAATGGCAATAAATACAAAGAGCATGCCAGCTCCTGATCACTTCTAAGGCTGAAGTTGAGTGAGAAGGATAAAAAATAAAGAGGGCTCCTTCTAATTAATGTATCATAGCTATACATATTTCGGGGATACATAAGATATTTTGATACTTGTATACAATTCATAAGGATCAAATCAAGGTAATTGGGATAGCTATCATCTCAAATGCTTCTCTTTTCTTTATAGGAAACATTACATGTCTTGCTATTTTAAAATATACAATAAATTATTGTTAACTATAATTTCTCCATTGTACTATCAAATGTTAGGATGTATTCCCTCCACCTTACTGTACTTTAGTACCTGTTAGACAATTTCTCATTATCCTCCTTCACCCCATTCCCTTCATAGCCTCTGAAAACCACCTTTCTGCTTTTTAGTTCTATAAGATCCACTTTTTTAGTTCCCAGGCATAATTAAAAACATGTGATGTGATATTTGTCTTTCTCTACTTGGCTTATTTCACTTAACATAATGACCTCTAGTTAGATCCAGGTTGTTACAAATGGTAGAGATTCATTTTATTTTTATGGATGAATAATATTGCATCTTATATATATATCACATTTTCTTTATCCATTGATGGGCACTTAGATTGATTCCATGTCTTTGCTGTTGTGAATATAGTTGCAATAAACATGAGAGTGAACTTATTCCTTTTATAAACCGATTTCCTTTCCTTTGGAAAGTAGTGAGATTGTTGAATAATATGGCAGTTCTATTTTTAGTTTTACGAGAAACCTCCCTACTGTTTTCCATAATGGCTGTACTAATTTACATTCTAATCAACAGTATATCAGCATCCACTTTCTCCACATCCTTGCCAGCATCTATAATTTTCTTCTCTTTTTGTTAATAGTCATGATTACTAGGATGATAGTTTTATTTGCATTTCTCTGATGATCAGTGATGTGGAGCATTTTTCGCACACCTGTTGGACATTTTCAGGTCTTCTGTCGACAAATGTCTATTCAGATCCTTTGTGCATATTTTAGTTGGATCATTTGTTTTTTGCTATTGAGTTGTTTGAGTTCCTTGTGTATTCTAGATATTATTCCTTAATCACACAAATACTTTGCAAACACTTTCTCCCATTCTGTAGATTCTCTTCACTCTGAAGATTGTTTGCTTTTTTATGCAGGAGCTATTTTGTCTAGATAAGCCCATCTGTTTATTTTTGATTTTGTTGCCTGTGCTTTTGAAGTCTCTGCCTAGATCAATGTCCTGTAGCATTTCTCCATGTTTTCTTCTAGCAGTTTCGCAGTTTGGGGTCTTACATTTAAGTCTTTAATCCATTTTGAGTTGATTGATGCATAGAGTGAGAAATAAGAATCTAGTTTCATCCCTATGCACATGGATATCCAGTGTTCTCAGCACATTCATTAAAGAGTATGTTGCCCAATGTACATTCTGGGAAAACCTCATGTGAAATTTGCATAGAAATGCGAAGAGAGTGAAGACGTAGACAACCACACAAAACATTCCAGGCAGAAGACATGGCTGGTGCAAGGACCCTGAGACAACATGCAACCGGGCCTGTGTAGCTGGAGCAGAGTGTGTGTGGGGGAGGCAGGGCAAAGAGGGAAGAAAGAAGTAGCAGAGAATGAGCTTAGTATCAGTGGGAGGTGGAAAATCATGGAGAATCGATAGGATATTTGATTTGAACCCTCAGTGAGATAGGTATCCATCCCCTAAAGAATTCTGAACTAAACAATAGCTTGTCTTAGCTTTAAAAGATCATCCTAGCTGCTGTATGAAGAACCCCACTACTGGTAAGGCAGGACAAGTGTATAGCCAGGAAGCCAATGCTGAGACTAGGCAAAGGCTGGTGGTGGCCTGGGTAGGGTTGCAGTGTTGTTGGTGGTAAGCAGTTGGATGCTGGCTACCTTTGGAAGGCAAAGCCAACAAGATTAGCTAATAAACTGGATTTTAGATGTGAGACAAAAAGAGCAGGCATGTATGCCTTCAACATTTGAGAAATGGAATTGTCATTTACTCAAATTTGGAGGGTTGATTGTGGAATAAGAGCTATCGAATAGGGTGGTGCATTAGTTTCCTGTGGCTGTTATAACAAGTATCACAAATCAGGTGAATTTCAAAAATCAGAAATGTATTCCCTCCAAGGAATCCTTCCTTGCTTTTCCCAGCTTCTGGTGGCTCCTGGTGTTCCTTGGCTTATGGCAGCATCACTCAAATTTCTACTTCCATCTTACGTGGGATTTTCCCCTATGTGTCTCTTTGTTTTCCTTTTACTATTTCTTTATTATTATTATTATTATTAAATCATAACAAACACTTATCACTGATTTAGGGTCCACCCCATTCCAGGATGATGTCATCTTAAGATGTTCACTTTGTCACATATTTTAGGGTCCTTATTCCAAATAAGGAAACATTCTGAGGTTTCAGGTAGACCTAACTTTTTGAGGGACACAATAAAACCCCTACAGGTGTGAAAGAGAGTTTGACTTTGATACATGACATTTAAGATAACTTTTTAGATACCCTAGAAGAGAATCCAAAAAGATGGTTAAATTTATGTTTCAAATTCAAAAGAAAAGTCTGGAATGGAAATAAAAATTTGGGAGGTACCAGTATAAAAATATTACATTTCTAGTGAAATAAATTTCTGCCAATATATCTGACATATGTATTTATCAGTGTGAAGCATGAGTCAGAAATCAACCTTTTAATACCCCAATATAAAAATCTGTTTATAGAAAAGGCCTGAAAAATAGGAACAAAGAAACTTTAATAAATAAAATACATATTATTAAGACTCCAAACTTGAGAATAACATATTATGAAAGTAGAAAGTTTGTGTCTGTGCTTAAAGTCATTAAACAAGGAAAGAGGACATTATGAAATCACCAGTGTGTAAACTCCTGTGCCAAGGATTGCATATTGCATAGCATAACAAACTATCTAATATTCCATGGCCATAAATTTGTGTTCTAGATTCATACTGCTAAATTTCATCTCCTATCACTGATCTCTGAACGGAAGCAAATTAAAGCTGGAAGAGAATATCATTTTTAGCCCTACAGGCACAAAAATTGTCTCTACAAGGAATACCCAGGAAGTTGAAAGACAAAATTTTCTCACTTTAATGGGAAAATAGTCACAGAGTAACAGAGGAAATCCCTATTTACATAAGAATAGCAAAATAAGTGAAATTATTAAAAGTCTGAAGTTCAACTGCCCGAATTTTTCAAAATGTGAATGTTTTATAATGTCATGCATCGAAACTTTAAAAACATATTCTATACTTTTATAAAAATCTTAGATTAACTCCAGCTGACCTAACACAGAAATAACCAGCAAACTACTTCAACTAGTCTTGTTGAGTGCTCTAATTAATCAGTCTGGTTTTTATAATGTTATCATGGAAATCATCCATGGATTTACATTTTCAAAGTATCTGGATAGTATAAACACAGACAACACTAAATCTTGTGCTGAACATAATTTGACTTTCTTTAGCGATATTGTAAATCCTTTAGTATCTTACTATGACTCAAGGGCAACACTGCGAGCAACAGTCATCATTGTTAATAAAATATGGATAACAGATAGCCATTTATAATTTGGGGATGCCAAACAAATAGAGCTTTCCATATCCCATGTGAGAATCAGGCCACAATCTGACACGCTTACACGCCACAATCTAAAAATGAATCTCCCCCTTGAATGGGTTTTATGTTTTTCTCTTTTTCCTAGTGAAAATGATTTTGGGGAAAGGATATCTGATTGCTTCCAGTACCTCTAGCTGAATTCTAGTTCCATCCCATACACTTCTCCTGCTGGGGACAAAATCTAGGTGGCACCAAAGAATAACAGCTGTATGGCTATTGCAGGGATTTTTCCTCTGTGGGGCTAAGAGGGATCTTGATGGCAGAATGAAAGAGGTCTCAAGGATCTGTCATGGTGCCAGAAGAACTTGGCTCCAGAGAATCACTTCACTCTTCAGAGAAGGTGGACATTCACAGTGTAAGGGTGCAAGATTGTACTGTCTCGGGACATTTGGTCTGAATCTTCTCTACTCCCAGTACTTGGGGCGGAAAAGAAGATTAAGATATAGAGAAAGCAGGCTTCCTTTTGGTGTGTCTGTAGGGAATACCAGATTGCAACCCTACAGTCACCTGTCTTATAATTCCAGCTACACTGAGTCTCCTTGATTGGAACTGAGCCTATACCACAAAGTGAAATCATATGTGGGTTTGGCAACATCTGAACTCACCCATAATGAACTTGAGCTGCTGGAGGAAACAGAAAGTTACTTGAATAACAATATTATAATGAGTATTTAAGACAATTTGAGATTTAAAGAAGGCATTTCTGGGAACTTACAAAAGAACATAAAACTTGATCTTACAACTTTCTTTTAATAGTAAGTAAATTGAAAGAGATGGCTGGTATTAAAACTTTAATTTTTCATTTAAAAGTCAAGTGGAAGAGTAATACAGAGGAAATTATTAAGAAAAATATAAGAGACCCGAGGGAGATATCCAGGATAATTATTCTATTAATAACACTAATCTCAGAAGAGCAAAATGAACAGATTACAGAGTAATTGAACTAGTAATAGAAGTAAATTATTTCATCTGAAGACCAACAATTCCAAATGATTTTCATGAGATGATACATACAACTTTAGTAAGCATATTTTTATGCCAAAAATAAAATAGAAAATCTTGCCATCTTGTAGATAGAAACAACAACAAAAAGGTACTTGACAATGATAAGATTAGCGTTAGACTTCTCACCTGCAACATTTAAAACCTAGCTGATAGTGAAATAGCATCTATAGATTATTAACAGTAAATGACTACAGAAGCAATGTGTCATTTATTTGTCATGGCAAAAAGATTCCAAGGACTCAGAGAATTCAGAAACCAAAATCTCCATTTGAGGAAAATTCTTGAAAAAGTATTCTAACAAATAGCAAATTAATCAAACTAGAGAGTTCAAGATAGAAAAGATAGAGGAAGAGAAATGGTATTAATCTATGAATCCTATAAATAGAAAGATGAGAGATGAAAGACAGAAGGAGGTGGAGAGACAGAGAGAGAGGAACAAAGGGAGGGAGGAAGGGAGGGAAGGAAGGGAGGGAGGAAGGAAAGAAGGAAGGTAGGAAGGAAGGGAGGGAGGGAGGAAGGGAGGAAGGTAGGAAGGGAAGATGGAAGGAAGGGAGGAAGGAAGGGAGGGAGGGAGGAAGAGAGGAAGGGAGGGAGCACAGGAGGAACACTATCCTGAAAATTGTGATATAAATGTTAACACTAAAAATAGTTATGTGGTAACAAATGTGAAAAACTAGAAAAAATGGTTCATTTCCAATAAAAAACAAATAAACCAAAGACCAGACACAACACAGTAGAATGTCAGTGTAGCTCTGTGCTCAGTTACCTGCCAAGCAACCCTGTCTGTGAAACGCTGAGCACATCCTCTCCTACTCCCATTACTTGATTCTCTGGCATCTCCCAGGAAGCCACGTGCTGTTATCACTTACAGATTCGTGAGTATGAAGAAACACCCTCTTCCTCTCACAAAAGTTAGCCTCCAGGCAAAGCTGCTTGGCTTTCTGATTATTAAATTAGCCTGTGTTTTTGAGTCAGAAACAGAAGGACAAAAGCACCTTTATACGTCTTACTGTTCTGCAGGGCGGTCATTGTGTCTCTAGTGCCAGTAATTCATCTAAATAGTTCCCATGACCTTCTAGTTATTGGATAACCCACCCAAATTCTGGGAATAGGTTGGCTATTAATCTCATTTTGTTGTAATCCTGTGGATTTTTATGATTTTGTTATATTTTATTGAGAATGTGAGAGCTGTGTCTGGGATTTCTGGCCAACCACCATTTCATGCCTTTTTTTTTGCTATATTTCTAAGTGACTATTTACTGCAAAAAAAAAAAAAAAAGCCTAATTAATGGCTTGAAATATAGAGACTCACTTCATTGTTTATAAGAATTTCTGTTTTTTAAAAAATAGTATCTCACTCATTGGCTTAATAGAAAAAAAAAACAACCTCTATAATTGGTAATCACGCACACCTCACAGACTGTGTATATGTTTCTTAAAACTTCTACTCAATTAAGAATTCCAGATAACTTGCTTCTGAGCACCGGTATCTGGAATTCTTTATCTGGAAATTGACTCAAATGGCCTGAAAAGTTGCCCATGTCTGCTTCCCTGAAGTTTTAAAAAGGAAATCTTGAAAATCAAAGTGTTACCCCTAATTTTAGTTCTGGGCTGATTTCTAAGTGGGAAATGGCCAATGTTCTTCCACCACGACATCACTGAACTCCAGGCACTGACACTATGTATTTCATCATTAGGTTGGTGAAAATACACAAGGGCACTAGGTCTAGAAATCAGAAAGTTTTCTGGGTCCCATCCTGACAGTGACCTCAAAGTTTCTCTCTAGTGCATAAAGTGCAAAGCTGGGAAGGGCCAACTTCAAGTGAGCATGATGCCATATGTATGTATTATATTTGTCAAATTTGTAAGGAAATGTGCAATGTTAGTGTTCAATTTTGTGCAGTTCTTTGTGTTCAATCTTCTAAAGATCAGGTGCACTATAGCTGTAACTGAATAAATTAAATTAAACTTATAAAAAGAATGCATTTTTGCCTATTTTTATTTTTATAATACATATATCTTATCCGATACAGACTTTTTAAAACATGAATTTGTGTCCTACTGTGAAAATACCTGGTGAAAATAGATTTTACCTTTTTCTATAGTATAGTTTAAAGCATATTAACCTCGACCTAGTTACATTTTAAAGAAAATAACCTTATTATATTGAAGCTTCATAAAGGATTAAATGAGTGAATCATTTTGCTTGAATGAACACTGCTCTAGCTTTTGAAGGAGTATTTTCTTCTCTCTATACTGTATTATCATAGAAAAAGACTTCTTAAAGATAAACACGGTTTCATAAGCTTTCCTTCTGTGGGGAAAAAGGCTTTCAAAATGGCTTTGGAAAATAATGTCACGGATTTAATCATGTGTTTCAAAAAATCTTTACCAAATCCTTGAACAAGAAGAAAATATAGACTTTTATTAAAACAAACAAACAAAACTTTAAAGCTGCTCTATGAATCAGCACTTAAAGCTAGAACTAATAATATTCAGGCAAAGTAAAGTTTTCAACACAATTGGTGTTCCTGCACCTATTTTTTAATATGCACCCATTCCAGATTAACCCCACTCTTTTTCACATCACCCTAGAGAAATAGAACATTCCAAATCTGTGTCAGTCTAGGTAGGCTGGTGGTCACTGCAGTGGCTTCTGGATCCTTGTGGTGGCCCAAGATAACACAATTTAGCACTAAAGCCACAGAATTCTTGACAAGAATCCCCAGGTTTCCCAGGGTCAGGTCACAATGACAAGGCTACCAGCAAGTTGTGTAACCAGATCAATGTGTAACAAAGTTGTAAGTTGTTTTGCATTTGCCATGGATCCCCAGGTTGAAGGTCAAGTAACCTGAGAATGCCCAGATGAAACAAGTGTACAACTATAGGTGGAACCAAAGTGTATGGGCTGAGGAGTGGAGGCTGAATTAAGAAGTAGACACCACATGGCAGGATCCCAGATCCAATCAGATAGAGCCCTGGCATCACCCCATTGCAAGATCAATCAGATCACGCCTCATTACTCTATGCTTATAAAACCCAACCCAGACCCTAGCTCAGAGAGACAGATTTGAGTCTTTCCTCTTATTTCCTTGCCAGACAACTCGAAATAAAACTTTTCTTTTCTCAAAGGTTGGTGCCATGGTATTGGCTTCTGTGTGCATACAGCAGTAAGCCTGTTGATTTCTTGGTAACACATGGAGGACCAGACCAATTCCACATTACATTTTTGGAGGGAATGCTTATTACTAAAACTCACTTCTGTTTTAATTTAAAGAAATACATTTAAGCCTGCTAATTGAAGAAAACTTAAAAGATACTTAAAAACACAATGAATAAAATGTATATAACTTAATAATTCTATTCTCCAGAAACATTGTTAATATTTTGGTGATATACACCTCTGGTGTTTTTATACAATATTTCTAGTTCTATAAGCAAATTTGAACTCACACTAGATATATTATTCTGTAATCTTGTTCTTCTCATTTACTAATAAATCATAAACATCCTTCCATATCATTAAATTTTCAAGAGCACACCATTTTTAGGTCCTGCTGAGCATAATTTTTGCCTATTCCACAATTTGTTTAAGCAACTCCCTATTTTGCTCTACTAATAATGCTAAAGTGAACAGCCTTGTGGATACAGTTCACAGAATATTCATAACACTTTCCTGTGATTTGACAAAACCACTTCCCTCTCCTCTTCTTTCTGTGGTCCTCACCTCCACAATCCTCAGTTCCTTTGATGTTCATGCCATGCATCATATTTTACCACTGATGTCAGTCAGGATAGTTTTTTGCAAGCAGATGAAGTAAAGTGTAGTTAGCTTTTACCAAAAAGTGAATGTATTGGTAGCTTACAGAAGCTCCAGAAAGATAAGAGAGCTTACTGGAGGCATGACTCTTACCCTGTGAATTCCTTGCTATCCCCACCAATCCACACAGAACCCCCAGATTCCAATGCAGCCTCTTTGATACTAGATAGTAGACACTGATATGGTCACCACAGTTGCCACTGGAAACCAGAAGGAGCTGTTTCATCACCATTTCTAGAATGGATGCAACATCTCTATGCCTCTGCATTTTACCAACCTAAAATGCAAAGTCTGTAGCAGATGTGTCTGATTTTCAGAGAATAGCCTGAGCATCTCTCAGCTTCTAGGAAATCTGACCAGAAAGTTTCTTGCTGATGAACACCACCTCATAAAATGGAGAACTCCTAAGATAAGGGGGCTTGGGCAGCCTTCATTCTTCCCAGTTATAATCTTTGAGTCCCCAGTCTCTGCTTCTCATCAATTTACTGAGTTAAGATTTTATACTCTTTTTAAAGTCTTTTCCTGCTTTCTTTTTTCAAATCTTTTCACTATTTTTGATGTTATCAATGTGTACATGGATTTAATATCTTGACCTCTGGAAGACCTTTCCTGGTCTTCTAATTTCCAAAGACCTATTCTCCCATCCCTCCTCAGCTCCTTCCTTCTCTGCAGTCTTTCCCATAATCTTATAATTATCACTCTCTTCATCACCTCTGAAGTCCTGAATTGAAGCTGCACTAGCGTAACCATTTTAGCAGTTCTCAACATCTTGTAGCATTTCAACTTATTCATTCTATCACTATGTCATATATTGGTTATCTATTACTGCATGACAAATTATTACAAAATTTAACAGCTGAAAACAATGAAAATTTGTTTATTCATAGTGTGTGTGGGTAAGGAATCTAGGCATGACTAAGTTGGGTCCCCTGCTTAGGGTTTCTTGCAAGGCTTCAGTAAAGACACTGGTCATAGCTGTGGTCTCATCTAAAGCCTTAACTGGAGAAGGATCTGCTTTCAGTCTCTCAGGTCTTGGTAAGATTCAGTTCCTTAAGGTTGTTTGACCGATAACTTCAGTTTCTCATGAACTGTTGATCAGAGTCCACTCTCAGTTCCTAACCATGTTGGCCTCTCCATTAGACAGCTCCCAGCATGACTGCTTTGCCTTATTAGAGCAAGCAAATGAGTGGGAGAATTCTACCAAACAGAAGACACAGTCTTTCAGTAGCCTAATCTCAAAAATGACATTTAATCATCTTTGGTATATTCTATTTGCTGGAAGCTTCTATTCACATTAGAAGCAAGTCCATCCCACACATAAGATAAAGGAAAGGGTTTGAACACCAGGAAGAGAGGATAATTGGGAGCCATTTCAGAGGCTACTGAATATCTGTCATCTTTAGCCATCCCTTTGTAGCCTTGCATGACCCCAATTACACTGATCCATCATTCTAATCATTGCCTTTAATAGTCCCACTTCCCCGTCCCTCTCTCTCTTGATTGCCATGCCAAATAAGACACTCTTGTTTAAACCTAATTAGATGCCTATGAAGCATTCAAGTATCAGATTAATGATGAGAAAAATATATAATATTATCATCTGGTCTCTCTTATAATTTTTGATGGTAAGTCTCAAAAGAACACATAAATAGCATAGCACTCCTGCTGTACTTCTTTAATTTATTTATTTTATCACCCCTTCAAACAATTTCACACTTTCTTTTTCCTTTTCTAACATTCTGCTCTCCATCCAACCATCTGTCCACAGCCAATAGCTTTGACTCATACATTCCTGATTTAAGGGAAAAGGGCAATGCCTTAATCTTCTCACCAGCAAAGCTCTTTACTTCACACCTTTTCTCATAATCTCTACTCCTGTTACATTGGATAAAATGTTCCTGCTCCCAACAACAGCCCACAGTTCTAGTGGTCCTATAGATCCCATCTTTATCCACCTTCTCAAATACTTCTCCTCTCCAATTATCTCTTCTGTCCCTTGTGTTATTAATGGCAACCTCTCTAAAGATTCATTCCTATAAACAAAAATGGCCAACTAATCTTAAAAACATAAAATCTCCCTTTATCCCACATGCCCATCTAGCCAGTTCCTAATTCTCTGTTCCCTTTTAAAATAGAACTCCTTGAAGTATTTGTCTCTAGTCACTGCTTCCAATTCCTTTATTCCTTTATCTCATCTTAATAAATTGTGCTCTCATTCTGCTTTAGAGAAGGATCTTGTCAAGATCCTCAGTGATTTCTATTTTGCCTAATCCAATGTCAGTTTTACCTCTTACCTTAATAGCCAAAGCCTTTGGCACAGCTGCATGTTGTATTTTTCTTGAAGCACTTTATTCTCTTGTTTTGTATTACCATATTTCTCCTATCACATGGATAGTTCCTTGTCAGTCTCCTTTACTAGCAATTCTATGTCTTATTAACTTTTAAATATTAGAGCCATCCAGGGAAGACCTGTCGCTCTTTTGATCATCATTCTCTGTTCTATCTGTACTCTGTAACACTTTTCATGTCTTTAAATAACATTTATGTAACAATGACTTCCACCTTTTTATCTCCAGTCCTGACTTCTTCCTAGTTTCTTGACTATTATATACAACCATCTTCAGTATCTTCAGTATCGATGAATATAATAGGGATTGCAAATGCAACAAGGTCAGCACAAAGTTCTTAATCCTCTCTTCCTGTCAATGCAACCTGCTCTTCCTTTACAATCATTATCATGCAACTGATTAAGGTTTTAAATGTTTAGGTATTATCCCAAATTCATTTTAATCATGTCAAACTCATCAATATGTTTTATTGACTCAGCTTCAGATTGTTTTCTGTATTCATCATCTATTTTCATTTTCACTAAGCTAATCTAATTCATCATCACTTCTCCATTAGCCTTCTTCACTAGCTTCCGGTTTGGTGTCTCTCCTTAATCTTTTGCTTTCTCTATAACCTGTTCTATCTGTGACATCGAAACTAATCTTTTGGGGGCAGAGGGAAGATGGCTGACTGGAGCAAACTTTCCACAGCTCCCATCCAGAAGAAGAATTAAATAAAGGACAGAAGTTTAGCAAGTGAGCCGATGGTTTAGAGCTGAGCCAAGAGCAAAGGTTGGAGAATGCACATCAACCCTGCTGAGGTGAGCTGCAACCCCAAGGAAACAACAATAGATACAAAATCCATCACCAAGCAGAAAGGAGTCCCCTCTCCCATGAGAACAGCTCACACTATACTCCATACAAACAAGCAGACAGAGTTCAGATCCCCTTCTATTTTATCCCACAGCAGAGACCCTCCAAAAACCGGAACTCCTTCCCTAGAAAGGACTTAGGAATGTGCCATGGCACTCTCCAATCAGGCATAAAACTGTATATATTTTCTACCTGCAATTCTGAACTCCCAGCACTCCCCTCCACTCTCAACCCAAGGTCTGGAGGCCTGTCCCCCATGGAGTCCCGATTCTTGGGCATATTCTTGAGAGGTATGGACAGGGCATGGGTTGTTGCAGGTCTGTACTGATTCTGTGGCAGGAGAATAAGAGGAAGATTGTGAACCAAGTGGGAGAGGGAAAGGTGGTGCCCCATGGCATAGAGCAGCAGCAGTGGCAGTGGGAATAATAGGGCTGGGGATATTTTGAAGAGATATTCTCTGCCTCTCTGGGCAACCAGAAGAAGCCAGGCATCTTCTCCAATGGCAGCCCACCAGTGGATTAGATCTGGGATGGAAACATGGGCCCCATGAGGAAAGGGTATGCCTGAGGCAGTACCTGCCTGGGCGGAGAGTGCAACAGGGATGCACAGAGAGATGGCACACTCCCAGGGCAGAGCTGAACCAGAAGGACTGCTTTAGTGAGCATAAGAAGCAGTCAGCCCTCAGGGGATCATAGCTGAAGCAAAAGCAGGCGGAAAACTGAAAGCCGAGTGTGAACTCTAATCAAGGCTGCCCCAACACACACTGCAACCAAGACACATACCCCAGCTCCAGGCAGTGGCACAGACCAGGGCTGAGTCGCAATTTCTGTGAACTCAAAAAGCATCTAATCTGCAGGGGAATATAGGCAGAACAGAAATAAATTCTGCGAAATTGTTGTGCGAAATTGATGTTGTCAGCAACATCAATCGGGGCAGGGCTGGAACTGAGTGAACCACCCCAGCCTCCATTAAGCACCTGAGGTTTTCAGGCCTCAGCTCCCCATGAAGAATAGTGGCAGAGAGCGGCAACCTGGCTGAGGAGACATAGATCTCCCTGTGACTCCGGCAGGCGCAAAACCTTGAAGCATCTGTTTATTGGAGGGACCTGGGTCATAGCCCTGAGGGTTTACCAGTGACTCGGTGTGACAGAGGTGCAAGGTAGGAAAGGAGGCATCAACCTTCCCAGACTAATTCATTTGCTGGGATGGTCCTTCTGACTCTATGGAGCACCAGAATGAGTTATACTTGAGCTGCCAGAAGACCCCGCTATCTAGTTGCTGGAGACCTTTTGAACTCCCCCACCTTAAATGGGTGTTGAATGGGACAATTAATTTGGACTGCTTAAACTGTATCAATCACCTGAGGACTATCCAAAGTGGTAACCTGGGTGTGTGGTTGTGAAAAGGTTTGATTTTCCTTTTCCAGTTGTCACTCATGGGAGGGTGGGGTGACTTCATTCCCGGTATTTATCCATAGACATCAACCCTGAGTAACTGATTCACTAGGGTAGGACAGAGACCTGCTTAACTCCACCACACTTAACACTTAACCCCACCACATCAAGCAAGGTCCCCAGTTTCTCAGGCTGTAGCACTGTATGCGTCCTTTGCAAAGCTCAAGGGGAAAAGGTCCAGACACCAGTCCCAGCTCTTGGGCAAAGGGCTGGTTAACTCCAGGAGCCCCCAATCCAACCTCACCTTATCTGCTTATCTAGCCAAATGGTGGAAAATAATCACAGGGCAGAATCAGCAGAAAAACTCTGGTAACATAAATAACCAGAGCAGATTAACTTCCCCAATGAACAACATGGTGGACACAACTGAAGATCCCATTCATAAACAGATGGCTGAGATGTCAGAAATCTAATTCAGAATTTGGATTGCAAATATGATTAATAGAATGCAGGTAAGTTGGAATGAGAAATTCAAGGAGCATTTCAAAAGTTGACTCAAGAATTCAATGAATTCAAAGACAAAATCACCAAAGATTTTGACACATTGGGACAAGAATTTGCAGCCCTCAAAGATCTGAGAAATACAGTAGAATCCCTCAGTAACAGAATGGAGCAGGCAGAAGAAAGGATTTCTGACATTGAAGACAAAGTTTTTGAATGCTCCCAAGCCATCAGAAAGGAAGGGAAGTGGAGAGCAAAAACAGATCATTCTCTCAGAGAGCTCTGGGATAATTTGGAGAAAACTAATATTCACCTTATAGGAATTCCTGAAGGCT
Source organism: Perodicticus potto (assembly GCA_963574655.1). Taxonomy (NCBI): domain Eukaryota; kingdom Metazoa; phylum Chordata; class Mammalia; order Primates; family Lorisidae; genus Perodicticus; species Perodicticus potto. The sequence goes on from CAUYRH010160536.1 coordinate 23,803, forward strand.
ACTAGGTGGCTTCAAAAGGCACAGAGGCTCTTCTTTATGAGATAATGAAGAAGAACTTTCCAGACATGCTAAGAGATTCTGAAATTCAGATAGCAGTTTCAGAACCCCACCACAACTCAACCTGAATAAGACATCTCCTAGATACATTATAATTAACTTCGCCAAAGTTAAAATGAAGGAGAAAATTCTGCAAGCAGCCAGATGGAAGAAAACCATAACCAACAAGGGGAAGAATATTAAAATGACTGCAGATTTCTCTGCTGAAACTTTTCAAGCTAGAAGAGGGTGGTCATCAACTTTTAATCTCCTAAAACAAAATAACTTTCAACCCAAGATCCTGTATCCAGCTAAACTGAGTTTCATTTATGATGGAGAAATTAAATACTTTAATGGCATTCACATGTTGAAGAAATTTGCCATAACCAAAACAGCTCTCCAGGATATTCTTAGACCTATCTTCCATAATGAGCAGTGCAATCCTCCGCCACAAAAGTAAACTCACTCAGAAACTTTTGATCAAATTCCTACTTCCACAGTGGCAAAAGGATTAAAAATGTCCACTGGACTTTTGAAAAACTCAATACCAAAATTCTACCAGCCTTTCAATATTTACATTTAATGTGAATGGCTTAAATTGCCCTCTAAAGAGGCACAGGTTGGCTGACTGGATACAAAAACTCAGGCCAGATATCTGCTGTATACAAGAATCTCATCTTACCTTAAAAGATAAATATAGACTCAGGGTGAAGGGATGGTCATCTATATTTCAGGCAAATGGAAAGCAGAAAAAAGCAGGTGTTGCAATTTCATTCCAGATACAATAGGCTTTAAACGAACAAAAGTAAGGAAAGATAAGGATGGTCACTTCATATTTGTTAAGGGTATCACTCAACATGATGAGATTACAATTATTAACATTTATTTATCCAACCAGTATGCTCCTCAATTTATAAGGGACTCTTAGACATGAGCAACTTGATTTCCTCCAGCACCATAATAGTCGGAGACTTTAACACTCCTTTGGCAGTGTTGGATAGGTCCTCCAATAAGAAGCTAAGCAAATACATTTTAGACTTGGATTTAACCATTTAACATTTAGATTTAACAGACATCTACAGAACATTTCATTGTAACAAAACTGAATACACATTCTTCTCAACTGCCCATAGAACATACTCCAAAATTGATCACATCTTAGGTCACAAGTCTAACCTCAAAATTTAAAAGAATATAAATTATTCCTTGCATCTTCTTGGACCATCATGGAATAAAAGCTGAACTCAATAACAACAAGAATCTGCATACTCATACAAAAACATGGAAACTAAATAACCTATGCTGAAAAATAGCTGGGTCATAGACGAGATTAAAAAGGAAATTATCAAATTTTTGGAACAAAACGACAATAAAGACACAAATTATCAGAACCTCTGGGATACCCACAAAGGCAGTCCTAAGAAGGAAATTTATAGCACTGCAAGTCTTCCTCAAGAGAATGGAAAGAGAGGAAGTTAACAACTTAATGGGACATCTCAAGCAACTGGAAAACATTCCAATCCCAAACCCAGCAGAATAAACAAAGTAACCAAAAATAGAGCAGAATTAAATGAAATGGAAAACAAAAGAATTATACAACAGATAAATAAATCAAAAGGATTATACAACAGATAAATAAATCAAAAAAAATCAAAAAGTTATTTGAAAAGGTCAATAAATAGATAAACCTTTAGCTAACCTAACCAGGAAAAAAAGAGGAAAATCTCTAATTTCATCAGTCAGAAATGGTAAAGACGAAATAACAACAAACTCCTCAGAAATTCAAAAAATCCTTAATGAATATTACAAGAAACTCTATTCTCAGAAATACAAAAATCTCAAAGAAATAGACCAATACTTGGAAGCACACCACTTTCTTAACTTAGCCAGAATGAAGTGGAAATGTTGAACAGGCCTATATCAAGTTCTGAAATAGCATCAACTCTACAAAATCTCCCTAAAAGGAAAAGCCCAGAACCAGATGGCTTCACATCAGAATTCTACCAAACCTT
>CAUYRH010160537.1:0-13919 GCA_963574655.1 Perodicticus potto
AGATCTTTGAGGGCTGCAACTTCTTGTCTCAATGTGTCAAAATCTTTGGTCATTTTGTCTTTGAATTTGCTGAATTCTTGAGACATCTTTTGGATTACTGCTTGAAATTCTAGTTGCATCTTTTCCTCCATTCTGTTGATCTTATTTGCTATCCAGATTCTGAACTCGATTTCTGACCTCTCTGCCATTTGCTTATGCATGGGATCTTGTAAGGTGTCTCCTTATAATTCCTTGGGGGAGTTGATCTACTCTGATTATTCATATTGCCAGATTTTTCCTTTGATTCCGCAGCATGATTGTTTTTTGCTATTGCTTCTGCCTATCCTCACAGTTGGGGTGGTATCTCTCCAAGATTGACCCTGACGGGATCACTCTATTGTTTGTGGCTATTTGTAGGAGGTGACCCTGAGTAGCTCCTCCGGGGCTGTCCCACCCAGGGAGTTGTGGCTGTGGGAGCAGCACTGGAGTGGAGCATGTCGGACACTGATCCAGCAGCAGGGCTGGGCATGGTGCTCACGGTTTTGGCAATGCCTGGCTCCCAGTGACTTTGGCAACAAGAGTGGATGGCTCCAGCAGTGTCTGGTCAGGTGGAGTGCTCCACAAAGAGGTAGGGAGGGCATCGGAGGGAGGGCACGGGGTTGTGTGACTTCCCGAGTCCCTGGCCAGAAGGACAGGGTCGGTGAGGAAGCAAGGAGGGCAGTGGAGGGAGGACACGGATTGTGCGGCTACCAGAGTCCCTGGCTAGGGCAGCCCTGGCCAAGGCAGGCTTGGGGGTCCTGGAGGTGTGGCCAGCAGAGGAGTCCCATACATTTGCCGGAGTCCCTGGAGTGGGGCTATCCTGGGTGCTGAGGTGGCACACCTGGCACCAGGGTCACTCGCACCCACTGGACTCACTGGAGTGGGGCAGGCCTGGGTGCCAAGTCAGCATGGCCTACGGCAGGGTCGCTTGCTCCTCCCAGAGACCCCAGTGGGAGGAAGGCCCGGGTGCCAAGGTGGTGCATCCCACAGCGGGGTTGATCACTCCCGCTGCAATCCCTGGAGCGGGGCAGACCTAGGTGCCATGGCGATGCAGTCCATGGCAGGGTTGCTCAGCCCGCCAGAACCCCTAGAGTGGGGCTGGCCTGGGTGCTGATGCGCACGTGCCCTGCCTTGGGGTGGCTCACGCGCACTGGTGTCCCTGGGGTGGGGTGGGCCTGGGTGCAGAGGTGTCGTTGCCCACAGCGGGGTCACTCATGCCCTCCAGGGACCCTGGCAAGGTTGCGTGGCCCTGGCGGGGTTGCCCACCAGACCCTGGAGTGGGGTGGACCTGGGTGCGGAGGCGGCCCAGCCCACAGTGGGTTTGCTCACGTCCGCCCGTGTCCCTGGAGTGGGGCAGGCCTAGGTGCCAAGGCGTGCATACCCCACGTTGGGGTGGCTCATGCCTGCCAGTATCTCTGGAATGGGGCAGGCCTGGGTGCTGAGACTTCGGGGCCCAGACTGGGGTCACTCACGCCTGCCAGTTTCCCCAGAGGGGGGCGGACTTGGGTGCCGAGGCTGGTACACAGTGGGGTTGTTCACGCCCGCCAGTATCCCTGGAGTGGGATGGGCCTGGGTGCCTAGGCAGCATGGCCCAGGGCTGGGTCTCTCATGCCTGCCGGTGTCCCTGGAGTTGGGTGGGCCTGGGTGCTGAGGCTGCGTGGCCCGCAGCAGGGTCGTGCCCTGGGGTTCCTGGCTGTGGCTGGCTGTTGGGGAGGGGGAAGCTCAGTGCGGCCCCCAGAGTCTTTTGCCAGGTGAGGCACTTGGTCTAGCAGACAGAGAGGAGAGGTGCTGCTCAAGAACCTCCTTCCACAGTCTCAGCAGTGGTTAGGCTAGTGGTTCATCAATTAAGGGGGGAAGGACGTACTGGAAGTTCAGAATAACTGGGAAAACTTTAGTTCAATTTTTCTTCCTAGTGAGAGAGTGTTCAGAGTCATTGCAGGGTCCCTCCAGGGGAGTAATCCCCATGTCCCACACCACTCTCCGGTGGAGTAAAACAAGATGTCCACAGTTCACCGTTTGTCTGTAGCAAGCCCGCAGGAGTAAACACAGAGAAAAAAGGAAGGAAAGGAGACAGAAAGCAAAAAAGACCACAGCTTTCTTGGGGGAGGGGATGGATACTTTTCCTTTCAGATGAATTTTGTACCTGAAGCTTCCTTTCTTGGAGTCGCAGCTTGCCTCATCAGAGGTGACCTGCAGTTGTCAGTTCTCTCTTGGCTTGGGTCTCAGTCTTCAGCTCAGTTGGGCATTTTCTGGATGTTATCCTTCCCATTGGTCAGGAGCCTCTCTCACAAGCTGCTTCCAGTTGGCCATCTTGCCCAGGTATCCACCAAGCCAACCTTTTCAATGTCACCAAAACCCTCCATATCTTTGCTCACTGTGATGCCCACAAACATACTTAATGCACTCTTCCTCAACTACCTTCTATATTTCTTATAAGATGGTGCTTCCTCATGAAACCTTATGTTTCCAAATATTGCACTTAAGATGAAGATTTTTGCGAAGATTACTTATCCAGGGTGTCCTCTCTGGTATGGAGGAGTTAGGGAAGTAAGACAGAATAGGAGAGGAAAGGTAGGTGAATGCTTGGTCCCACCTAGATACTACCTTCCACTTGGCCCAGCAGGGAGCTCTGGCATACGATTTTGTCACTGAATTGGTTCTCCCATAATGAAGGCATCAGCCTTTTGTACCTCACTTTCAGTGAGTCACTGGCTGCTGTCTTTGGTAGGAGAGTGGGAAATAAAACTTACACTCAGGATAGTTTCCCTTGATCTAGTGTAATCCTCCAGAGAATTCTCCTAGAGCAGTTCTCAGAGAAGCTGCAGGATAGGGCACCTTTGTGAAGAAATCCAGTTGAGGCACCCCTCTAGTGTGAATTTTCACTGGGGCTACAATGCATCTTTGGAGGGCATGGGAGAAGAAATCTTAGACACTGCAATGGTTTGTGGCTCTTCAAAGGGCCACAGTATATAAAGAAATGAACAGTATAGCTACAGTATTAAGATTTTATGGGAAGAGAAGATCATCAGGGGAAAATGTCTGAAAGGCTCCTTAGGGGGCAATAATTAAAAATATTTGAGAAACACTGCAATATAGAGTGTACTCTATTGGCTCGCTGAAGTCCTAATGCACTGATTGCTACACCAATTGATGGGAGTTGTGTTCACCTTTGTCTTCTATTCCCCTCAGGGCACAGTATAGCAGGGTATAATACATGGTTGTTGCTCCCTATACAGTGATACAGGGTCAGCAGCTGCCCCAGGGAATGGGGAAATTCCCACCACATCTGTTGGGTTCCTCATTGGTTAGATGCCCTCATATTCATCCAAAGTGTTTACATTCAAAAACCTCCTTAGTTCAGGGGTTAAAAATATTTTCTGTAAGTGAGTAATCAACCAACCTCATCCATTCTACTCCATTTCTTGGTCCTGAAAATGTCTCTCTTCCCTTTCCCACTTCTGTACATTTCTTTGTAGTTCTCATCAACATCCCTGTTCCCCCTGTTTCCAGGAGTCTCTGCTTTTAACTTATCTTCCAAATCTGAAAATATAGTTCTGCAAATTTACACCCACTGGTTGTTAAGCTCTGTCTCTTAGCTCCCAATCCACCTTTCCACACTCACTTTGTGATGCTGGAGCTAGGACTCTTTGAAAAATGTCCCACCTTTGTTAGATGGCTCCCAGTTCAGTTCTGTCCAAATGGGACACACACCAAAAGGACACTGTGGACAAGCAGAGGGGAAGGGACAGGGTCCTTTCTGAAGGTTCACTGTTCCTGCCAGGGTCACCTCAGCAAAGCTGTTCACCAGGAGGTGGCAGTCAGTTCTGGTTTCCATTCACTCTGCACTCATAGAACTACACTGATTGTATCCTTATACCAGCTCTGGCTGCCCTGTGTCACTTTCAGGAGGGGTCTGTATCCCTGTTCTGTGAAGCCCGTTTCCCAAGCACCTGTTCTGACCACTTCCCTTTGTTCCTCTGGCAGTTACTAGATCTCGGTCTCCCCGGGATTTTTTGTTCCTTTGTTTGTTGTTTTGCTTTTTTCAGTTCCCAGTTCCTTATATTAAATCCTCTCTATTAAAATAACGGCAGAGATTTCTGTTTTCCTTACTAGATTCTAGGTCCTGAATGCTAGTATGTTGTCCCTGGTCTATGACTTTTCTGATTTTTTTGTTTTCGCTTTGTAAAACCTGGCATGGGGAAGGGAGCACTTGCCTTCAGAGTACCTGTGAGAGAAATTTGATGAGGAGAGAAATAAAGAAAAAGGAGCAAAATCATACTTTGAGATCTATACCACTGAATTAGTCAAATAACTAATAGTATAACATTTCTAATTAATTCAGTACTGGGTGGAATGGTGTCCCCTAAAACATATATTCAAGTCCTAATGCTCAGTATCTGCAAATTTTACATAATTTGGAAATAGGGTTTTGACAGATGAATAATAATAAAGTGAAGTTAGGGTAGATTAGGATGGGTCCTTATAATAAGAGGGAATTTAAGACACAAAGACATAAAGAGATGGTTATAAGACATCTGAGGCAGAGATCAGAGTGATATATCTCAAAGCCTAGGAACACCAAGAATTTCTCAGCCAAGAGAAGGGCAAGAAAAAAATCTTCCCACAGAGCCTCCAGAGGGGGGCCAGCTCAGGTGAGTATGGAGGGTATTCTAATACATTTATTTGTTTGGCTAAAAATTCTCTTACAGACAGTGCCATGTGAACTGGTACAATGTCATGATGCAAGAGCCATGAGTTGCTGGCCAAGATTTTTAGTTAAGATTTTCCTGTTTCTCTATTGATGTTTACTTGGTCTGCTATGCTTCTCAGTCAGCTGATGATTTTGATATACAATTCAATGAATTTTTGTAATGTTTTCCTTAGTTCTTCTCATTACTGGCCACCTTGATCTCTCTTCATAAATGACATATTTGCTTCCCTAAAAAAAAATGTTGAATCCATTTGGACACTGTCATTTTCTTCACAGCATTATCTCCATGAACGTAGACTAACATTTTCCTGATTTCACCTTTACTCTTGCCAATTTTAACAAGAAATTTAATGTTTGTTCATTGCTCTAATTCAAACTGTAGCATTCTCAATGGCACACAAAAACACACAACAATAATGCATGCTACTCAGTAAGACACTGCCACATGTCAACATGAACACAGATGTGAGACACTGATACACCAAGGTTATGAAACCTTTCTGAGTTGTTTGTACAACTGCCAACGTAAGCACATAGTGGCAAGTTCATGAACTAATTTGTCAGACTTCGTATAGTACTTTCTGGCTTGCACCTTTACATCTTGGCATCTGGCTGTTATTTAATTCCTTAAAGATTAATACCAAAAATGTACTTAACCATTTCTCTATCCACAGCCCATAAAGACAATGAAATGTGTTGTGTACACAGGCAGACAGATAAAAATAAACCATTCTTTACTTTTCCAGGTACTCTTTTTCAAGTAAATTATTAGAAAATCACCAATTAATATGGCAATTACCTTCTATTAACTTTATTATTCTCCCTTACTTACTGGACCCTTTTGATAATTATAAGCCAAGAACTTTGACCTAAAAGCCAGAGGAAAAACGTCCCCAAAGTACTTTTCTATGTTAATAAATGACACTAATACCCACCAGGAATGAAGGCAATTGAGCCTTTTTTATGCATCTTCATGACACTTTGTTTTATTCTTTCCTTTCTGTGGGAGGGGAAGCTTTGAAAAGGGAAAAGACTTGGGTTCAAATTCTAGGCTCTTCCACTTATTTGTGTGTGTCCTCAAGAAAATTACTGTATGGTCTATAAAACCCATTGTCCTTATCTATAAAATTGAACAGTAATATATACTTAGGGTTATTATTGAGGATTAATAATACACTATTTGTAATGTACTTCATGCTCTTAATATAAAAAGTAACCAATAAAAGAAACTGGTACCTATCTTCTTTTGCTTGATATCTAGCCACAGTCATGTTTATATGTGTGATAGACCCAAGCAAATTCTGCCACATCTGGTATTTCAGTGGGTCCTAAATACTGTATCTCAGGGAAAATGAAAACCCCAATTTTGTTCCATTTATTTCAGCATACCATACAAGGGCCCTGTCAGTCTACAGGAAATTAATGATCTTTCCATGCAGGGAACAATAAATAATTATAGTAAGTTAAATGCCAGCTTTTAAAATGCAGTGTATTTAAACAAAAAGACAAAGGAGAGGGAAAATTAAACACAAACATATTCAATGAGCTCTATAGTCATCTTCTTATTTTAGTTATCAGTGTGTTTTTACTTTTGGTTTTGTTTTTCCTGTAGAAATGTAAAGATGTTGAATTTTGCTCTGGATATTGAGCCAAGAGAAGCAGAATTTGTTCTTTTTTCTCCAGAAAATATTACAGTTTTTGTGCTCCCTGAATAGTATAATTACTTCCATAATACCAGAAGACTGAACAGTCACAGGTGTTGGGTTTTGCATTGCAAACTGTGGGTGAAACCATCATTAATAGCTTTGTTCTCAGTGTCACCAAAAACGAGCATCACTGTGTGCCTCACAGTTGCTAACACTTGACTATATTCATAGAGTCAGACTCTCTCAAACATCTCAAACTAACCTCTCTCGGAGGAGGCTACCCATTTTAGAATATAACTTATATCATACCCTTCTCTCCCTCATCCACAGACTTAACAGGAGTAGCAGGTGTCCAGAAAGACAGGAGCTCTTTTTGAACACATCTAGTGATGAATTTTCACTGTCAAATGTCCCCTCTGAACACAAACTTTCTACACATTTCCTCTATCTTCCCCACACACATCTGTTAGGCATTGGGTCTCCTTTGCAATCATCAGAGGAAATAGTAAACTCAAGTATGACTCAATAGTTTTGACTTAACCAAATAATGAATCAAGTTGTCATTATGTTAGATGGGGAATAATATATTAGAAGCATGTTTTGGGAAAATGGGATGAGGGCAGTCAGAAAAGGAAATATGTTATTATGTTTGAAACATCTATTCTGCATCCACATGAAAATGTCAAGTAAATAGTTGAATACAAGACTCTAGAATTCCTAGGAGAGGTCAGGGATAGAGATATAAGTGTAATTTGCCAGTTTATAGATGTTATTTGAAGCTATTAATATGAGACTAGATACAATGGCCAATGGAGTTAGGATATATGGAAAACAGAGGACAAAAAACTGATTTCTGTGACAATTCAGCAATAATAAGATATAAGAGATATGAGAAGAAATAAGCAACTAGTGTAAGTTTTCATGCAATTTATTTGCTTCTCCAGACTAAACATTCCCAAATATGTAATCATTTTAATGGGACGTGTTTATCCAATCTGAATATCATGGTTTACTTCCCTTGTGAGAAGTAATTGAACTTCTGCTGACTTGGCATGCAGAATAGACCAAGACAGTCTGGTAGGAATTGTACAGAGGAAAAAAGGGACCAGTATGTTCCATGATCTGAATCCCAGACTATTATTACACAACTATCCCATGTTTCAATAGAAATCAAATAACCTTGTCACTTAAAATCCTTCTTTTCATGCTTTAATCATTGCAGATTCAATACTCCTCAAAAACATAGTTATGAAATTGAATTCTTGAACCTAAATCCAGTAATTTACTTTTATTGCCCATAAATTTCATATTGTTTGATTAGCTCATCATTAGTTAAGCAAGATGTTTTTTAACCCCAAAGTAAATTTTCAATACATGATATTTTCTTAGTTTTGTGTTACCACATACTTGAAAACTATGCCTTATGTATCTGCCCATTTTTCTTCCTCCAGACAACTTTACATTTGCCATCAGAAATTGGCAGGATATTAAAAAATTCTACCACATGAATTAACACTATTATTATGAACAAATTTTTTTTATTAAAAGACATTCCCTCTTGTTTTGTCCTCAGCAATAAATAATAACCATCAAGACTAAACAGATTGACTTGCCAGGAAAATGTTTATTTCAATCAGAAGTGCCAGATAAACAACCTAGATTTAAATATTAGAAATTTTAGTTATTCTATGGTAGATTGATAAATCTTTCTTCTTCTTTTTTTTTTTTTTGCTTTTTTTCCTGATGAATCTTTTTTCTTTATCAATTATTTTTCATTTTATTTAAGTTATACATGAACAATGTAAATGTTAATGTAATTGAAACTTTAATTTCTATGAAAAACATGTCTTAGAAAAACATGCTAAGTTTGAATTTTACAGCTGAAATCTGGAAAGGTAAAGTAATTTACTTATGGATTGAGATCCATATTCCCTGAGCTTCATTCTGGTATCATAATCCATACTTGGGAGCCTCTGGTACAAATTAAAGACACTAAAGAGCCCAAATGTACTAGATGCATCACTTTAACCATAAAATGATTATTTGTGCATTTACATTGTGCAAACGTGATCTTCAATTAGTCAGTTACAAAGCCAAAATGTGCCAAAAAAATGTAGTCAATAAATTTTAAAGAATTAAAGCCCTAAATAAAACTGGCATCAATATCAACAACAGCATCATAATTATCATGTTTACAAAGTAAATATCTACCTAATTTATGTAGTTTTTATGAAGACTAAATTTATGTATCAATGATCAAAAGTAAAATAAGGAAAAAAGTTCATTTTCACAAGATAAACAGAGAAATACCATATTTCTGTTACAATGTGTCAAAGGGCTTTTCCAATCACTGTCAGAAGTACTTTCTCTGAGTATTTGTTCTGCTGGATCACAATATCATGAACAATAAAAATTGCTCATTTTTTGATTAAAGAAAATGATTTTGCAAAATGTAATTGATGTGATCTATGACCAGCTTCGAGGAGAAATTTCCATTATCATTTACCTGGCATCAAGCAGAGACTGAACAATATGCCTAAGAACATATGAAAATGAATTTAGAAGTAGAGAAAAAGTATATTGAAAGAGTATTAAACCAGAGCTGCAAATACAAAAAATTAACTCAAGGTAGGAAGTCTGGGATATAGGAAAACATGCCAAAGCCATCCTTCTCCTTGATAGTATCTATAGGAACATGGAGACCTTGTATTCTGTTTTGATGTATAATAAGAGTTCTAGAAAAAATAAATAAAGCCCAGGGTCTGTTCAAGATGAATATTCTAATAAGAGAGCCAGATGTAAAACTGGGGCACTACAGGGTTACATCATCTGTATAGGATAAGCAAGAAATAAACATTCCATACAAAGATAGCAAAAAAAAACTTGCCTATCTTCATGTTGAGCAGAGAGATATAAAATATCTCCTGGAAACTCGTAAATGCAAAGACTTCCCTCACAAGATTCTGTGCCTATACTCATTACAATCTGTGTGGTTTATGGGTATCTATGTGGTCTCTGGAAGGTTGGGGTTATCCTTAAGATAGGAATTCAATTTAACATGGCCAAAGACATTTAGCAAAAGCAATGGAAAATTTTCTTCAGAAAAACAGGTGAAACTTACTAAATGCAGAATATAAATGTTTAAACACAATAAGAAAATGCCGTGAAGGCTGTTACCATTTTGACAAAAATATTTCAAATTGTATAGAAAACCAGCCCATTGTACCCCATGATTGCATTGATGTACACAGCTATGATTTGAATTTTTAAAAATGAATCTTCAACCAAGTTGTAAAAGAATTTTCAAAGATTATGTTCCAAGGATCATGCACTTACGATCCAAAATTCCAAAAAAGAGACATCAGATTCCATCTAGGAAATACTCTAATTATTTTTTTCTCATTCCCTACCCCCCACCTTAAAAGAATTTGAGTTTTTCTCTTATGTATGTATTAGATTATCTACCAGATTCATATTAGAATTGAGTACACTGGACTCTTGCTTCTCTAATCTTGTGATACTTTACTAAGACAAATATGTTCCAACTCTATCCAGGTTAATACAAAAGATATAAAGTCTCATCTTTTTTAATGGCTGAATAGCTTTCCATGGTAATAGTATTCCACAGTTTGTTAATACATTCCTGGGTTGATGGGCATGTAGGAGTTTTCATATCTTGGTGATTGTAAATTGAGCTGTGAAGGGGGGAGGGGGAAGATGGCTGACTGGAAGCAAATTCCAAAAAAGAGGCTCCTGTCAAAAAGGAAAGATAACGTCCAGAAACTGTCCAATTAAGCTGAAGACTGGGAGCCCAGCCAAGAGAGAGAAGTGACAACTGCAGGTCTCCTCTGCTGAGGAAAGCTGCAACTCCAAGAAAGCAAGCTTCAGGTACAAAATTCATCTGAAAGGAAACGTGTCCATCCCCTCCCCCAAGAAAGCTGTGGTTTTTCTGTTTCCTTTCTTTTTCTCTTCGTTGGCTTCTGCAGGTTTTCTACAGACAAGCGGTAAACTGTGGACCTCTTGTCTCACCCTATGGAAGACTGCTGTGGGAAGTGGGGACTACTAACTTGGAGAGACCCTGCTGCAACTCTGAACACTCTCTTCCTAGGCAGAAAAATTGAACTAAAGGCTTCCCTGCTATTCTGAACTTCCAGTACACCCTTACCCCCTTACCTGACAAACAAGAAGCCTGACCCTTGCTGAGACTGAGGGAAGAGGTTCTTTGGCAGAACACCCCTTCCCTGTCTGCCAGACCAAGTGCCCCACATGGCAAGAGACTCTGGGGACTCTTCCAAGCTTCTCCCCATCCCCCTCACACGCTGTCCCCAGCCAGGGACTCCGCCAGCAACCCCATGGCTCTGCACCCCGTGTCTGCCAGGCCTCAGCATGCCCTCCCTGGCCAGGGACTCCACCAGAGACCACATGACCCAGCACCCCATGCCCTGCACCTTCCAGGCCTCCATAAGCCCTCCCCAGCAAGGGACTCTGCCGGCAATGGTGCGGCCTCACTTCCCACACCCTCCAGGCCTCCGCACACGCACCCAGCCAGGGACTCTGCCAGGGCCCACCAAGCCTCTGCACGCCCAATCAAGCCAGGGACTCTGCTGGCGACCACGTGGCTCTGTGCTTCATACCCACCAGGCCTCCACCCGCCCCAGCCAGGAACTCCGGGAACTGTGCAACCTGCGTCCTCCCTCCTGCACCCTCCCTGCCTCCTCACTGGCTTTGCCTGTCTGGCCAGGGACTCCAGAAGCTGCATGACCCAGGCCCTCCCTTTGGAGCCCTACCTGCCTCTGCATGGAGCCCTCCTCCCAACCAGAGACTACTGGAGCCAGCAGACTCTCTTTGTCAAAGTAACCAGGCACCAAGCCCTCCCAGAACCGTGTGCACCATCCCCACTCTGCATCAGGATCTGAGGGTGCCAGACTCGGGAGCTGCTCCCAAAGCCAAACTCCTTGGCTGGAGAAGTCCCAGAGGAGCTACACAGGGTCACTCCTTACAAAGATCCAACAACAATAGAGTGATCCCACCGGGATTTAATCTTGGAGAGACACCTCCCCAACTCTGAGGATGGCCAGAGGCAACAGTGAAAAACAATCATGAGGTGAAATCAATGGAAAAACTCTGCCAATATGAATAATCAGAGTAGATCAACTGCCCCAAGGAATGACAAGGCAGACACAGCACAAGATCACATGCATAAACAAATGGCTATGATGTCAGAAGTCAAATTCAGAATCCAGATAGCAAATAAAATCAACAGGATGGAGGAAAAGATGGAATTAGAATTTCAAGTAGTAATTCAAAAGATGTCTCAAGAAATCAACGAATTCGAAGACAAAATGACCATAGATTTTGACACATTGAGAGAAGAAGTTGCAGCCCTCAACGATCTGAGTAATACAGTAGAATCCCTCAGTAACAGAATGGACCAAGCAGAAGACAGGATTTCTGACATTGAAGACAAAACTTTTGAACGCTCCCCAAGTTTCAAAGAGGAAGAGAAATGTAGAGCAAAATCACATCACTCTCTCAGAGAACTCTGGGATAATTCAAAGAAAACCAATATTCGCAATAAAGGTATCCCCAAAAGTGACAAAGTGGCTTGAAAAGACACTGAATCTCTTCTTCATGACATTGTGATAGAGAACTTTCCGGGCATGCCAAGAGATTCTGAAATTCAGATAGCAGATAGTTTCAGAACTCCAGCATGACTCAAACTGAATAAGAAATCCCCCAGACACATCATAATCAATTTCACTAAAGTTAATATGGAGGACAAAATTCTGAAAGCAGTCAGACAGAAGAAAACCAAAACCTACGAGGGGAAAAATATTAGAATAAATGCAGATCTCTCTGCAGAAACCTTTCAAGCTAGAAGAGGATGGTAATCGACTTTTAATCTCCTACAACAAAATAACTTTCAACCCAGGATCCTGTATCCAGCTAAATTGAGTTTCATTTATGATGGAGAAATTAAATACTTTAATGACATCCACATGTTGAAGAAATTTGCCATAACTAAATCAGCTCTCCAGGATATTCTCAGACCTATCTTCCATAATGACCAGTGTAATCCTCCACCACAAAAGTAAACTCACTCAGAATCTTTTGATCAAATTCCTACTTCTATAGTCATGAAAGGATTAAAAATGTCCACTGGACTTTCAAAAGGCTTATCAATATTTTCAATTAATGTGAATGGTTTAAATTGTCCTCTAAAGAGGCACAGGCTGGCTGACTGGATACAAAAATTCAGACCAGATATCTGCTGCATACAATAATCTCTTCTTACCTTAAAAGATAAAGATACACTCAAAGTGAAGGGATGGTCATCTATATTCCAGGCAAATGGAAAGCAGAAAAAAGCAGGTGTTGCAATCCTATTCGTAGATACTATAGGCTTTAAACCAACCAAAATAAGGAAGGATAAGAATGGACACTTCATATTTGTTAAAGGTACTACTCAATATGATGAGATTTCAATTGTTAATATTTATGCACCCCATCAGAATGCACCTCAATTTATAAGAGAAACTCTAACAGACATGAGCAACTTGATCACCTTCGGCTCCATAGTAGTCAGAGATTTTAACACCTATTTAGCAGTGCTGGATAGATCCTCCAAAAAGAAGCTCAGCAAACAAATTTTAGATTTAAACTTAACCATTCAACATTTAGATTTAACAGACATCTACAGAACATTTCATCCTAATAAAATTGAATACACATTCTTCTCATCAGCCCATGGAACATACTCCAAAATCGATCACATCCTAGGTCACAAGTCTAACCTCAGCAAATTCAAAACAAATAGAAAATATTCCTTGCATCTTCTCAGACCATTATGGAATAAAAGTTGAACTCAATAACAACAGGAATCTGCATACTTGTACAAAAACGCAGGCCAGATATTGCTGCATACAAGAATCTCATCTCGTGAGAATCTCATCTCATCTCATGGAACCTAAATAACCTTATGCTGAATGAGATGAGATTAAGGATATTACCAAATTTCTGGAAAAAAACGACAATGAAGACACAAATTATCAGAACCTCTGGAATACTGCAAAGGTAGTCCTAAGAGGGAAATTTATAGCACTGCAAGCCTTCCTCAAGAAAACGGAAAGAGAGGAAGTTAACAACTTAATGGGACATCTCAAGCAACTGGAAAAGGAAGAACCTTCCAACCCCAAAACCAGCAGAGAAAAAGAAATAACCAAAATTAGAGCAGAATTAAATGAAATTGAAAACAAAAGAATTATACAACACATCAATAACTGAAAAACCTGGTTTTGCAAAAAGGACAATAAAATTGATAAACTTTTGGCTAACCTAATCAGGAAAAAAAAAAGAGTAAAATCTCTAATCTCATTAATCAGAAATGGTAAAGACTAAATAACAACAGACCCCTCAGATATTCAAAAAATCCTTAACGAATATTACAAGAGACTTTATTCACAGAAATATGAAAATCTGAAGGAAATTGACTAATACTTGGAAGCATGCCACCTACCAAGACTTAGCCAGAATGAAGTGGAAAT